>PVKB01002168.1:77677-312762 GCA_004027205.1 Ctenodactylus gundi
TTTTTTTTTTTTTTTTTTTTTTTTTTTTTTTTTTTTTTTTTTTTTTTTTTTTTTTTTTTTTTTTTTTTTTTTTTTTTTTTTTTTTTTTTTTTTTTTTTTTTTTTTTTTTTTTTTTTTTTTTTTTTTTTTTGCATCATGATTTGTGATTTGCTGACTGCCTGTATAGTGCATATTTGAAACACTATTCATCCAAATAGTGGCCTTATTTAAAAGAGAAGATCAAGTGGCTCATAGATTTAAGACACCCCATAAATATTCAAGTATGTGATGGGCTGAAGTGTAATGTTTTATCTTTGGCTCAAATGCTATGGTAAATAGGAATCTTATTCATTTTCCCTGAGTGTGGAACTGTTACTTTGGTGAAAAAAAAATGTTTTGAAGGATTTGTATGTCTGGGTCTCTTCCAATCCTGTGAAAGATTATGCCCTTTGAGAAAGAGACCTGTTTAAATGATGAAAGTGGACATTTTCAAGTTTAAAGGAACTTCAAAAATCATATAGTCTAACGCCTTCATTTTGTGAAGAGCCGAGATATAAATGATTTTTTTTTCTAGGTGACATCACAAATCAGGGTCAACAAACTATGGCTTAAAGGCCACATGCAGATTTTTTTTTTTTTTTTTTTGTAAATGAAGTGGTATTGGGAAGAACAAGGCTCATTAGTTGACATACTGTCTGTGGCTGCTTTTGATACAACAGAAGGGTTGAGGAAAGTCGCAACAGAGACCTGTGATCGCAGATCTGAAAACACTTGCTCTCTGGCTCTTTACCAGGACCGTTTGCCAATTTCTACCAGAAATGATCTCCTTAGAACTGAGCTTTCCACTTCCAGGCCAATGTTCTTTATCTATATACTTTCTTACTGGTAGCTCACAGAAATGACATACATAATCGTATCAGTTCCTTCTCTTCTCTCTCTAATTTTTTCCTTTATTAATCCCTCCTCCCTCTTCTTATTTAGACCTAATTGAGGATAATTTTAAGTAAGATTTTGATTCTCATACTCTGAAAAAAACTCAATGAAATGACAGGTAACTATTAAGTTAGCATAAAGTATACGTTTTTAACTGAGGATTCTAAGTAAATACATTTTAACTCTTAGGGTTCTAGGAGTCTTAAGTAAGGCCAACAAGACTGAGTGAACTGCAGTCAAAGCAAGCAAATATATAGAATATGCAAATATTTACTTATAGCCATATACAAATATTAACATGTATTAACTTTCTCAACACATATTCCAATATATTTGTTAAGCAAATTTGCATAAGCAGATTAATACGTTTTAATATTTGTATTTATCAACCTACAAAAATTAAAAATGATCAAAATACAGTACATATTCCCAACACTGAAAACATAGTTTTCACAATAGATAGCCAAATCACGAAATGTTTGAATTTTACATGTACATGTTCAATGGGAAGCCAATTAGATTTGATTAAGCTTGGTGAGTAGCAATATTAGGCCATGAATCATGTGTAAATAAGTGAAATGTGAAGATGAATCTTATCTCTCAAAATGGTGAGTGGGTGCAAAAGGGTTTTAACAACACATTTGAAAATTACATTAGGCCATTTGGCAGATTCAGCCAATGCTATGTTCCATTAATCCTATTATCACTGTCAAGTTCTGTGTCATGATGCGTTGAGTGGGTGCTCAGAGCATATTCCACTTGTGTATTGCCACTAAAAGCAAAAGGCTAGGCCTCAGTGAATGGAGAAAAAAGCACGTAATTATTGTATGTGTTAAAAAGTTGCCCACGGGGGATGATTTGAGAAATGGAGGGAAGATTTTCCAGTTACTTCATGCTCACTCCGTGCAATCTTTAGCTGAGGCGTTTTCATAAAGCTCAGGGTACAGGAAAGTACCCAGAGCCAGGACAGTGTCCAGGTGGATGAGCCAGCATCCCTGCTCTCCTCAGCAGTGCTCCAAGGTCCTTGAGGGCAAGCATTCTGTCTGCTTGACACAGCTCCAGTGTTACACAATGCCTGGCACAAACACACTCAATAAAATGTTTTGAATGATAGAATGTTTGAGTGTGATTTTATGAGCGAATCAGGTGCCTAGAGAGAGAAGAGCTCGTGGACTTTATCTGACCTATAGATGAGGAACTTGAGAGCCTAGGGCTGCAATATTATGCATAGGATGGACCACAGACCCTAATTAATGTGAGTCAGTACTCAATGAATGTTTGTTGAATATCCCCAAAATGTCTCTCTGTATAGAGATGTGCCCCCTGCGTTGCCTTATGTTTTTACTCTGAACTTTTAAATCAAAATTGGCTAATCTTCCCTCCAGCCATCAGTAAGAACAAACTATATTTTTAAGAGATTTATTTACCATCTCAGATATTTAGTGGAAGAAGGATGACAAGGATAGATTTGTGCCTGGCATTCTCCAGCAAATGTGACCTTGTCTGGCTGTGCCTTCAGCTCTTGAGCCAGGATAGAATGTTCTTTAATGTGAAACCGTTGCCCTGGCACCTGATATATGCTGCTAGTTTCCTCTCGTGTCTGGTCCTCTGTCATCCCCTACCCACCAGGATGTGGGGGCCCTCTGATTCCTTACCGACCCATTTTGTCATCAGAAATCTGCTATCTAATTGCTGATCAATTATCAACTTATGTTCCTCTCTTGCATTTTGCCTTCTAAACAATACTAGGAGTCCTTGGGACTCTTTTCTGCCGTGTCCCTACTATCCACAATTGTCAATAGTAGTAGAGTTATAAAGTTTTAACAGATTGGTTATCAGCTTCATTAACACATGGGAGCCTTTGGACAACCACCGTTGACAGACATTCTGTAAACTCTAAGGGTCACATTTGAGTACACTCTGTGTTGTGGTTTATAAGTGGGTCATTATTGCTAATATATAAGGGAAAAGATTGGAGCAACTTCTCTAAAGTCTTAGAGTTATGATAGCTTCACATATTTAAGATATTACTGAATAAAGAGACAGTTAAGTAAATGCAAAACATGAAGCTTGATTGAATACTGAACCACAAAAAAAAACTGAAAAGAATAGAACGATTACATTTGAATATGGACTATACATTGGAAAATATGAATAATGTCATATCATTATATCACCATTAGGTCTCTTGGATGTGTTATTATATTATGACTTGAGAGGAGAATGCCCTGCTTGTTGGAAGATAGATGCTACAGAATTGCAGGGCGATGTGTCACAGTATCTGTGACTTATTATCAGAAGGTTCAAGGAAAGATTTACAAGCCTGAATGCAGTTGGGGAGAGGGTAGAGAAGTGAAGAGAGAGGGGGGAAAGATAAATGTTGCAAAATGTTAACAATTGATAATGACCTCTACTCCCTAGGTGCCAGTTACTGCACCCTCCCTCTATTAGTGACAACCAAAACTATTTGCACATATGGGCACGTGATCACGGGGGAGCAATATTTGCCCTGCTGAGAACCACTGGTCTAAGAGAAGAGTGCGAGGATATTTGTTGGACTTTACTTTCAACTTTTCTGATTGCAGTTGTTCATATTAAGAAGGGGGAGCAAGCACTCAAGATCAGAACTGTAAGGCTGCCCTCAGTGAAGAGTTATGTCCTGCTAAGGGAACAGGGAGCTACAACCTTCCATCAAGAAAACTAACTCAGCAAGGCTTTAAAGTTTGCATCAGTTAAGGTTTAGACTTACGTCTTTTGATTTTAATTTGAGGCCTCTAAATTTTTGCTTTATCTATCCAAAACCAAGAGGCTTTTAAGGATGCTGAAGCAGGATGGGTTTTGAAATTCTGAACCAACCTAGCCACTATCCTATGGCTTCTTTTGGATGACCACCCAATTGACAGCCATTCATTCAGCCATTTGTTCAGTCACGTGCTGTTATTAAAGTGTCTCCACGTGCCACATCCTGCATCCAGTGTAGTGTAAAATGCAGTAGTGGATTTGGATCCGGTTGTGCAAAGTAAACATTCCTTAGCCATCACTGAGCTACAAAAGATAAATCAAAAATAAAGAGGGCTGATGGCCTACAAGTCATGGCAGGCTGTGCAGGTCTGTACCGTTCGTCATGCAGAGGCGGAGATTCACCCATCCATTAACAAGAACACGTGGAAGTAATAGGCCATACTATCACTTCTATGTATTCTGGTCACCCTTCCAAAAGGAAGGATAAAATTCCTATTCCTTTATGATTCTCTGTCCCTTAGTTAAACCAAGCTTAACAGGACAACGTATGTGTGTGTTCGGCACAGCTACCATTACCAGATAGAGGTTACAGTGTGAGCTCCGCTTGTGAAGATAAAGGGGACTGGCCCTGATCCTTAGGGAAGTCACAACTGGCTAGGGGATATAATCGACAAGTAAGAGATGGTTCCAAGTCAACACGACAAGGCTAATGAGAAGAGTTCAAGTTGCAATGAATACATTAACAAGGAAAAGTTCATTGAACATCAAAGTGCAGCATATGGAATTTTTTCTCTAAATTGAAGTCTCCAGGAACCTATCAGGTAAGAAGACTTGAATACACACAGTTAGTAATAATTATACAAGATAGATGCTGCCTCAGAGAGGTAAAACAGTCCTGAGTATAGGGAAAGAAGGTAGTAATTTTTAGGGCAGGAGATTGACAAGCTGCTTTCTGCAGGTGGTAGCCTTTAATGTGAGTTTGGGGAGACGGACCAGTTTTGAAGTGAAGGACAGGTGTTGGGACTCCGCGTGGTTGGGGTGTGCTTCAGCCAGCGGAAACAGCGCGAACACAGATGCGGCCATACGAACACAGGCATTGTGAGTCCCAACAGTCACAGGAGAATTGCTTGAAAAGTAACAGAAAATTGTTGTACAGAATCAGGATATTAGACTAGGAGAAAAAGGTCTAGGCGAGATGCTCGTGGGCGTTTGTTTTCTACATCAATGGTTCTGCTTTTCTATGTCTGTTTGGCTCACTGATGCATTTCAGGCACCTAGAATAGCATGTGGTACAAGCCAGGCAGTTAATATTTGTTGCATGTGTTCATGAAAATGCGTAATAGCAACGGCCATTATGTTTGACTGCCTAATTTATTGCACTCCTTTCAACAATCACACAAGGTGGAGGCGTTATTCCTCATTTCCAGAGAAGAAAGTTGACGCTGAGTCAAGGATAAGAAAGATCGTGACCTTTGCTTGCATGCTGATCGCTAGAGCCAAGGTTCAAATGAAGCTGGGCATGTTGCTCATTGGGAGATGGTTACCCAACATGCACGAAGCCCTAGATTTGATCCCCCAGCACTGAAGATATTCAGACACTTTCCAAATCAGTACATAAGAAAATGCTGCCTTCTTTTTCATGACTACTTAAGATTCCACAATATGGCTGAACCACAGTTTACAATCCAACTCATACTGATGGACACTTGGGTTAAAGGGTATGGCCTTTGGAAGTTTGAGCAGAAACTACTGAGTAGGAGATTGTCAGAATGTATATTTGCCAAATAAATGGCTTTCTCCCCATACATGTGCTCTTCCCCACCTGAAGGCAGAGATCAACAGTCTTGATGCCAAAGCCTCTGTGGCTGCACCATGGTATACATTGCATGAGTTTAGTAATTCAATGCACAGTGAGCATCAATTAGGTATCTGGCACTAGTCTGCGAAATGGCTATAAAAATATTTAGGAGACGTAGTCTCTTCCCTTGTCTGGCCACCCAGCTACCCAGATTAGCATATCCACTTACATATTTGTGTTACCTCACTTCGTATATCCACCTGGTGACGTATGTTTGCTTGGGAGCCACCACGACAGACTCGGGAGCCATTACTACCATGTTGGAATAGTTGGAGCTCAAGGTTTGATCTGTCAACCTCTTCCCGCATTTAGCTCCTTGAGCATTCAATCCTAGCCACCCTGTTCACCTTGGCAATACCAGGTGAATTATAATTGTCTTTCCAGTTATACAGAGTTTGAGAATTTAGTGAACTACGAGATGGAAAACAAAAGCCGAAGTCTGCTTCAAGGCAAGACTCACATACTGAGGTTTAAACTTGAGTGTATAAACTTTTGGAAGGAGACCCAGTTAGCCCGGATGCAATTCTCCTAGTAATTCTCCTTGATACCTAATTAGAAAGCATAATTAATTCAACAGGCTGTGAGATATGTGTGCTGAAAAATGTATGCATTATCACATGGTTAGTTTTATTACGTAGGTTGCTAAAATGTAATGAAGCTGATGCAAATAATCAGAAAAAGTTTGAATTTGCTTGTTAAATTATACATTCAAGTGTCTTTTACCGTAAACTCTTTATTCAAAATGATGCTGTCATGAACATATTTTTGAGTGTCTGACTTCATAAGGCCTGGCATTAATATTTAAAGTCATTTTAAACTGCTTGCCTTTTCCCCTTTGCCGCTTTTCCTGTCCCCTTCATAACAGAAGGGCCATCCTAGAGATTTTTGATGAGGTGAGTCTTCTGTCGGTGAGGCTTTGAAGTTTTAGTCACACTATTGACATGGCTTTTCTCGTGTGAACTAGCACCAAAACCCACTATTAAGAGGGGGTAGGGTGGAAAGATGGTACTTCCTGTATGAGATCAAAATATTGTGCTACAGCCTGACTTAGAGAAAAAAAGCTATATTCTAAGGTAGAAGACGCGCAAGCTAACTCAGAACTTGTTTTTAGGAGGACAGCCTTATTGACTGGAACCAGATGACCTGGCCGATGTGTTCCTCACAAATTCACAAGGATAGGATACACTGCGGGACAGACAATACAGGGGTCCTTGACACAATCTCTCTGCAGCCACAGCGGACCCCACTAAGCTGGGTAAAACTGGAAAATGGCTGGTGCCAAAATTTGGAGTTCTTCAGATTCTTCCAGCATCCTCTTCTGTTAATAATTTTCTTCACTCCCTATCTACTTCTTGTACCTTAACACACATTGCATGACAACTCAGAAGATACTTTGAATACTAGCTGCTTCCAAATGCAAAATACTGTTTGAGGGTACCTTAATGTAATGTATCTAAAGTTTTTTGGGTACTGTAACCTAGCCACTGCATATAGCCAAATAGATGAGAAAATGCTTTCTAGTTTATAATACTGTCTGCAGCACTGCATAAGCTTGGGTTGTCCTGCTAATAATCTTTGCGGTTCCAAAGAAATAAGAATGATCAAATTCAAGGTCATGTTGTGTTTTGTTGGTTTTGTGTACTGTTAGTATCAGGGCTGAATAATTGAACAAATGTAGCTTTCATTTTTTCATATATGAAATGGACATGAAAATTCACTTCACAAGTCTCAAAGGGTACTGCTTAATTCTGGCTACAGATCCTATAGTATTGTTTCTAAATATATAATATATAAAGGAGCCTGAAAGTTGATGTTACACTTAATTGCGGCACAGTATAAGTAACACGGAGCTTTGAATAGGATGCCTCAGGATTCCGTCTTGTAAATTACCCTAACTAGTTGTGTAATGCCAGCAGGACCTTTGCCTGGAGTGAGAGTATTGGTCGCCTTTCAGTTCTTAAAGCAAAATATCCAACGTGCACAACTTTTAAAATAAAAGAAGGTTTATTTTAGTCCATGCTGGGCAGGTTCCAAAGCAGAAACTGCATGACAGACGCAAACTTCTCACCTCATGGCAGTGAGGAAGCAGAGAGCACGGGAAGAGTCAGAGAGAAAGGAAAGGGCTGAGGAAAGAATACAGCCTTCCGGTGAACACCCTGTGACCTATTTCCTCCAACTGGGCCCCACCTGTTAACAGCCCATTTGGCTATGAACTCATCAATAGGTTAAGCCGTTGATGAGATCGGAATTCTTGGAATCTAATCATTTGTTTAGATGCCACCTCTACATATCACTACATTGGGGTTTGAACCCTCTGGGTGACACTTCATATTAAATCCATAACAGTGAGCTTGAGGCAGTTTCTTGCCCCCCCCCCCACACACACACATTTCTGTGCCTAGTATGATCTACATAAAACACAGCGTTGGCCAAAGGGCCAATGTCCTTTCTAAGTAGATTGTCGTCCCTATTGGACAAGTTATGTTCCTGTGTGGCAGTTTCTTTATCATTATTTTTTCCATTTTATTCCCATGTATATATGAGATACATAATGTTTACATTGAACTTGAGTATTTTGTGCACAAAAATGTTGCGTCAGCTTTACAAACCCTTCCTCTTTCCTTTTCTTGACCCTCCCATCCCCTCTCCCTACCCCCAATTACAGTGCCCCTCTTTAGTTCTATGAAATGACTGTATTCTGGGTTTCTCATATTACAGAAGCCACGTGACATTTGACCTTCTGTGTCTGACTCCCTCCACTAACACGGTGGACTCAAGTTGTGCCCATTTACCTGCACAAACCTCAAAATTATCTGTCTTTATAGATAGTACTCCATTGCATACATATGCCACAGTTTGTGTATCCATTGGTCTGTTGATGGGTACTTTGGTGTCTTGCACATTTTAGCTATTGTTAGTGGTGCTGCTGTGAACATGGGTATATGTGTATCTCTGTTATATGAAGCTTTTAACTCTTTGGGGAAGATTCCAAGAAAAGGTATTGCTTGATCAAAAGGGATGTTTATTTTCAGCCTTTTGAGGAATTTCCATCCTGCCCTCCATTTACATTCCCACCGGCTGCGTGAGAAGGTTCCTTCTTCACCACAGCCTTGCCAGCATCAACTGCTGTTCAAAAAAAAAAAAAAAGGCAAAAATCTAAACGATCTAGGTGTATGCAAGGACTTTCTTAATAAGACATCTAATGCAAAAGAAATAGCTCCCAGAACCAAGAAATGGGATTAGATCAAATTTAAAAGTTTCTGCATGGCAAAGGAAATTATCAACAGAGTGAAGAGAGAACCAACAAAATGGAAAATAATTTTCACACCTATGCCTCATATAGGAGGCTAATAACTAGAATATACAAGGAACTAAAGAAAACAGACCCCTCCAATTTAAAGACCTTGTTAGAAAATGGGCAACAGAAATGAATAGGCAGTTCTCAGACAAAGAAGTTCAAATGGCCAGTAAATACGTGAAAAGATGTTCAACATCCTGAGGCATTGGAGAAATGCAAATCAAAACATCACTGAGATATCATCCTTATCTTTGAAATGGAAACACCAGTGCTGCAGCAGCCACCTTGTCATATGCTGAGACAGGTCTGTGACTATCAAAAGACAGTGTGGACATAGAAATGCTGTTAAACTGTTGGATCACATATAAATGTTACTTTGATTACAAGTATTGCTTAATGATAGCATACCATTCAATGAGACTATTATAAATGAGTCAAGCATTGTACTTAAGAGCTTTGCACATCTCATTTATCTGCTTCACATCACTGTGAGCTGCATGTTATTATTTTCATTTTACTCATAAAACTAAAACCCAGAAAAGCCTGCCTATTAAGTGGCAGAGCTGGGATTTTCACCATTCTCTCTGATGTAAAGACAGGTACTTATCATAATTAGGCTGTAAGCAGAAGCACTGAGCATACTTTCTTTAATTATTTTTCCTTTTTTCCAACTAAGGTTTATTGAGCACCTACTCTGTGCCAGGTGCTACACTCAGAACTGTATGGTGATTTCCTTACTTTTTCACAACATCCTAATGGGCAAGATGGTTTTCTGCACTTCAGTACTGTGGCCACTTTGACTGAATTGTTCTTTTCTGTAAGGCCCTGCGCTGGCCACTGTATGATGATTAGCTGCACCCAGTCCTCTACGCACTAAGTCTCTCTGTCCCTGGTTGTGACCACCAGAAATATCTCTGCACTTTGCTAAGTGTTCTTTGGAGCAGAATCACCACTGAGTGGGAAACATTGGGTTAGAATAATTTTACTTTGTATGTGATGATCATAGGGCAGAGACTTTAATTTACCCAAGGTCATAAGTCTATTAAGTGGCAGAATTGGAGTCTGGATGACTCAGACTTTGGAACCTGAGCCCACATTCCTTCTCCCCTAGAGCTTATCTTTTTCTGAAGTGGAGGTGTTTTAAACGGAACGAAGATCCTGGAGAGGCCTTCAGGTGGCTTCTAAGAGCTTGCCTTCTCCAGAAGGGGAATGGCTGTCAAGATTCAGTCCAGAACTCAGAGGCAGGCGCACAGGAGCAAGTTGCGGGTCGCTTCCACCAGCCGTCTCGGCATAAATAGTCCTGCAGCTTCATCACTACCATCCCTAGCTGCTCTCACTTCACATAAAGTATTAAGGTCTTTCTTTTTTCTTTTTCTTTTTTGTCCAGGATGATTTCAATCTGTTGCAAACAAGAGATGAGGGAAGCACAAGGTTGCAAACCAGTTCAGTCAGTCGTGGGGAGTTTCTGGAGTGATTTAAATAGCCCTGACAATGTAGGTCGCTATTTTTAAGGCTGAGCTAAGTGTTTGAAAGTGCTTCACACAGCCATGATCCCAGATAGAAGTCACAGAACACCGGACCAGCAAAGACCTCTGAAGGCCTTGTCTGAGAAAAGTGGAAACTGATCCTCTGTATCCTGGATCACAGAGTTGCGATTCCTGGTTTCTGGTAGAGACTTTCTGATCTTTCCTTCTGCCCTGAGAATGGCTGAACTCACCAGCTTATAACCTTATGGAGAAGTGTGATTGCTAGGGTCAGCCCCTTCTTGCCCTGCTCTTGCGAGGCTGGAAAGGAGAGATGACTGAACCTTTCACCTTTCTACTCTTGAGCGTCATTTACAGCCATTTCCACTTCACAGACATCCACAGTCCTCTGTTGTTTGCATGAGGAGGTAGATTTCTTAAGCGAGTATTTTATCATACATACTATACTGTTTGCCAGGCATCATACTAAGCTCTTTACAAAACTCACTCAATGTTCTTCCAAAGTCTCCCGTTCTTACCATTTTACAGAGGATGGCTTGTCCCAAGGAGGTTAGGATTAAGAAATATTCTCAGTCAAGGTCATGAAAATAAGTGGCAGAGGTTTGACTGAAGAAAGTCTAGTTCTAAACCTATGGTTCTCAAATTTGATTGGATGTCAACATTGCACAAATACCATGTAAGATACACTTGAAAACCGTTGTTTGGGGGAAAAATCAAATTTAACTGAGTGCCCTCTATTTAATGTGGCAAAATCTGGCAGTCCTAGGCCGAAGGCACTTGCAAATCATGTCAACGGAGCCATTGACAGTAATCCGATATACAGTGACACTGGGAAGCTTAGGAGAACTGCTGGAGTGCTACTTAAGTGAGTCTTTGGGCTGCATAGAAGTAGCTAACAGGAATCTTGAGAATGTCAAGTCCGTTCTCAAGAAAGACATCATTCAAAGAGGGGAAATTTTACAATGGCCTCAGCCCATGGGTAGAGCGCCAAAAGGCCTCAGAATGGATTCCTGAAATAGATGGAAAAAGAAGAATGCACTTCCCACCCTGGGACACAGGCTTTGCATTATTGACAAAAACGAGGAAGATCAGAACAGAACAGTGTCATTATAGCAATGGCTGGCCTATCCTAAGGAACCAAGGATGATTTTCACATCAGAAGGGGTACCAAAGCCAAGAAGCCAGGAGCTCTGCTTTGACGTGCGTTAGTCACCCAACCCCACCTTTGCTCTGTAAGGGGAGTACTCGTGAATACTCTGGAGAGAACAGGTTGTATCTCTCTGCAGAAATGAGATGGAACATTTGAGAGTAGTAGAGACTTCGATGCACCCACAGAGGTGAGAACAGGGACAGGAAGTCCCTGAGGCATCTCTCCAGTAAGCAGAAAACCACAGCTTCCAAGAATCATCATTGTTAGAGCTGGACTTCCAGTCACCACATCACATCAAAGCACGAGCCCAGTCTCCACTGTAATAGCCCATGCCCTTGACTTTTCTCAAGATTCTTACGGATAGATACTTCAAAAGGGTGTTACTTCTGGTCTGCTCGGAGTTCCAGTCAAGTCAAGTCTACTAAGACCTTTCAGATATGTCCATTTTATATCAACACACTAATTGGCAGACATGTAGCCATGTCCGATTTTTATTATTCAGTTATTTATTTTATATCAGTTGTTGCCCCTTGACCTAGACTAGCTCAATTAGTATTTGTGGGTTTTCCAGTGTTAGTATTTTTTTTAAAGAGAGAAGGTCTCCTTTGAAAATATCTTGCTGGACTCTTGTTTGCTGTGAACTGTTGTTTGAACATACTCTGCAGGACAGAATGTAGTATATAGTAAAATTCAGGCTTCCTCCAGCTCGTTATTTTTTTTAGAATGCTATATTTTACATGTAAAATATCTTAGGAATCCTTTGTCTTTAGTGATTTAAGATTACATGGAAGAAAATAAAAGAATGAAAGAAGAAAAAAAATAGTCAATCTGTTTTCAAAAAGTTAGCCCCCTCCGGGGAAGATTACTTTCCTAACAGGGTACATAATTTAGGAATCCACAATAAATGGTTGCATTTTCTGTGTCACCCGTAACTGTACTCTCATTTTTGGTAAAAGTTCTTAATAACTGAATAGACTGCTTTTATACTTCGAAGAGCTTGTTTTCTTGGTGCCACCTCAGAAAAGCTTTCCAAGTGTGTTCTCTGCTGGGGTGGAGAAACTGATGTGGGGATTTTTTTGTTTGGCTTTTGTAGTACCTCGGGGTGGCAAATTCATGTGCTCTTTCGCTGCAGGGAAGCAGCACATTTTTTCAAACACCACCAGAGGAAACTGCCATTGCTGACTTTCATGCAACCAAGAGAAACAAAAGCAGTGGCCATGTCTTTTCTTTTAATAGTCAATGAACAAGAAATAATCCTATGGTGCAATTCTAAATTTATCAGACCTGTATTAAATTGGTGAGCACTTTTGATCAGCACACTTTATGAAGGAGGTGGGAAAACTGAAAGAAAGTTAGAGGAAAGCAACAGAGGTGGTTAAAACCATGAAAAAAACTTCATGGAAAACTTAAAGAAAATGGGTTTGCGTTTCTTGACAAGTATTGGGTTATTGGCTAGATGAGTGTGTTGAGAGGGCGAGGGAGTGAGTTAGGAGTTGCCCAGCGTCTTTCTGACTTAATAGCCTCTCCCCTTCCTAGGGTTTGAGACCTCTGATTTGAATGTTTGCCACCAAGGGGCAACAGGCTGTATGAGAGCCACCACCTAAGGTGGTACAAGAGGCCCTAGACAAGAAGGCAGGGGCAACTGATGTCCATCCCCTGTCACACTCAGTAGCCAGGCTGGGAACCAGGTCAGAGGTACTTGCTCTATGTTTAGATTAGCAGAGGGAAAACTTCCTTTTCATGGTAAAGGGCTCCTGGGTATCTGTTGAGGCACTGATGGTCTATGAAAATGGCGTCACTGTTTGCCCCCACTCAAATTTTGATGGAACTAGGCTGGGTTTGGAACTACTACAGAACCTTAGAGGCTACACAGAGAGTGTTTGGTTTCCTCTGGGCCAATAAGGACCCAGTGATGAGGGATGCCGATTGACCCTAAAATAACATCAATTGCTTTCTTCTAAAAACATGATGAAGCTCTGTGGAAGCCTCAGACATTTATGGGAAGAGAGAAACTTCCTTTAGGGTTGAAGGAGAAAAGGCCAGGATTTCATGAGACCCTGGAAACTGGCCTTAGGCCCATGGTTAGGGATGATGATGGCATAATTCTACCTGCCATCCCTGCTTGTCACAAGGAGTTACTTCCCTTTTCTCTGGCTCTTCAAAAGATAGACTCTCCCTAACCTAACCTTTCATTTTGTTGAGTCAAGTTTAAGTTAGGGACGAGAAATTATAAAAGATAATGTGTGGATTTTTGTTACAGCTTAAAATTGGAGGTTGGAGAGCTCGGGGCATATAGCTCAGTAGTCAAAATGTTTGCCTAGCAAGTACAAGCCACTGAGTGATTCCCCAGCACCGTATAAGCTAGGTAGGGTGGTGCATGCCTCTTATCTCCACACTCTGGAGGCTGAGGCAGGAGGATTACCATAAGGCTAGACCAGCCTGCACTATTTAGTGTGTTCAGGACTAGTCTGAACTAGAGAGTGAGATCCTATCTCAAAAAAAAAAAAAATTCAAGGATTTGTAATTGACTCACTTGCCTGGAGTGTGGTTAATATAAGACTAAATTTTGTATTTTGGTCATAGGGCTCAGGAAACTAAGACCTAGGTTGGGGGAGGGTTGTTTTGTTTTGTTTTGTTTTTGCCTAAGAGCACAAAGCAACATTTTATTTTTATGTGTATTTATACCATAGTGTGAAATCTATTCATGTGCCCAAACCGTCCTAATGTCTGGCCTCAGGATTGCCTAGTGTGATGGAAAACTGCGCAGAAGTTTTGTGCAAAATTGGCTTGTGTGCCCTCAGGAAAATTGCTTAATCTTACTGGCTTATTGTTTCTTATCTATGAAATGTAGAAGTGTATAGACCTCATAGAGCTTCTGTGAGAAATGAGTACGACATCTGAGAAAGTGCCAAGCAGCGTACCTATAACCAGTCATCTGGTCACAGAAGCTGGGGCCCTTTTGTACTTAGTGGTCAAGAGTCCAGTGTAACGATTCTTGTTTTCCTTTCCAGCCACAGGACGAAGTCTTCAGGCTGGCCGCCTCCCTCGGGAACCTGGGGCTTGAACCAGGTGCCACCCTATGGATGGGAGATGATGACAAACCGAGATGGGCGAGATTACTTCATCAGGTAGGTTAAAAAGATGGCCTTATCAATGAACTGCTTGGCTCACGGGCATTTCTAATTTGATTTGCTTGGGAGAATGAACTTACCTAAAGGTTAATGGACACTTGGAGGCCACTATCTCCTATATCCTATGACATCGGACTGCTGTGTTCTTAGGTAGGCACTATCTTAGAGTGCCACTTCACTCTGAAGCATGATACACCTGGCTCAGAGCAAAAAGTGTCTCTTTTTCAATATTAGGCCAGTTGTATTCACTGTGTGAGACTGACAACTAACATTTGACATGGGGTAGTAGCATTTAGAAAGCTTCCTAGAAATGGTCAACACAAGAAGACTGCCCTAGTTGTTATCACTAGAAAAATCAGCAAAAAAATTATATATATTACATGTTTGTGGTAAATTTCTCATGCTAACATTGGCTTATGTTTTATTTTGAGGGGTACTCTCTTTTTTAATGGTATTAAACAAATATTCAGGTTGTGAAATCTACTATTTTAGCCATTTTGAGTTCACCATTTAGTGGTATCGAGTACATTCACAACATTGTGCAGTTTTATCACAGTTTTCTCAACTTTTTCATCATCTGCAATAGAAATTTTGTACCCATTAAACAGTAAGTACCCATCCCTCCCTCCTGCTAGCACCAGTAACCTCTGGTCTACTCTGTGTGTCTATGAATTTGCCTATCCTTGGTGGGCTCTGGATTCAATTCTCAGTCACAGCACTAACAATACACACACACACACAGGCACACATGGCAAGTGTCTGTTTGGTCCATGCTTTTACTTGTTTGGGGTACTGCTAATTTATGTGAAATAGCTGGGTCAAAGTCCAATTCTATGTTTGGCTTTTTAAGGAACCGCTAAACTTTTTTTTTTTCATTCAGAGCGATGCAGTACACCGGGTTTTAGCAATTTTATGAGAAAAGCATTTAGACTGCGTTTCTCAAAACGGCAAGGGGTCAGCCTGCTGTTTTCTCTAACCGAAGCGAAATATTCCTAATTATAAGAAATTAGTGAAATCGAGTTGACATCAGGAAACATGGTGGGCTCAAGCCCAACTATAATTGAGGAGAGATTGGAGACCATGAAAAGAAAAATGGTATCACAACGACAGGATGCATTCTTTGTTCTTACTCACAAACGTAGGCTCATCGAAAAGCAGGTGGCGGGGAGTGGGGGGGGGGGGGATCATATTTATAAAACTGCCAGGATTCTTTCTCAGGGGATGAGGTCTTTGGTACTCATTAAACCAATCCACCTCCGAGTGAGGACTATTGGACAGTAGCCAGGGGATCACCACACCTGAGCGTCATGAGCAATTTTCCAGTCTTTATAGCCCAAATCTCTCTCATTCCTCAAAACTGTTTTAGAAAACAGTTACTAAGATACTTGCCTCCCGAATCCACCTGGGAACATGTAAGTTGCCCGTGAACATGACGAATCCTGGGAGCCTATGGAAGCGGCCTTCTGGCTCTTTGAGGCATTCCTAGGTCTGTGCTCACAATGGAACTAGAATGGAAATGTCGGTTGGAACAGTCTTCCAGAAAGCTCAGACTGGTGGAAAGGCAAACAATGCGGGTCACAAACTAGATTTGGAATTGTTAATTTCATACAGTTTGCCCAAGTCTCTTCTGCTGTTCTAAGACAATATTTTATGCCATCTGTTTTATAACATGGCTATGAATCTGCAATTGGTTCAGTTAAGGTGACCTGGATGCTTGCACTCAAAGCAATAATTTTTGGTGGAAAAAAATACAATTTTAAGGCACATATTATGAATATATAGAGGCGTATCTCAGAGTTCTTTGATTAACCCAGATTTTTCTTTCCCTGGCTGACTATAGGTTCCTAAACATTCAAGGCCATTTTATTAGTAGATAGAAACACAAACCACAGCCACCTGGTTAGAGGTTCTGGGAGCCCAGTGGGCTTTTTTCTTTTTTTTCATGATTACCATTAGCATCTTTGACATTTTTAAGGGACAAACGAGATGTCAACTTAACATTTAAACCGCGCTAATGCCAGCTGAAAAACCGTAAGAGCAAGTCAGCTACTTAAGAACCTGCCCTCATTCCTAAGTGACACGTTTTAAAACCAAAGCAGCCCATGCCATTTTTTTTCCAAATGGCATTTCCTGTGTGGTTTCTTTTTACTTGAAAAGTTTCTGCCCTCCTCTGGAAGACAGTCTTGAGGTGTCAAGAACAGCACTTTTTTAGAAAACGTTTGTTCTTTCTTTATCACTAGTGAGTTTCATAAATAATGAGAATCATTTTTTTTCTTACCTACTGAGTAATGCCTGTTACAGAGAGATGCTCTAATTATCAGAGTTTCTGGGGAGTCTGGATTTACGGTGTAGAGTATTTCTGTACTCATTACATTGGGAAGTTAAAAGGACGATTTGAAAACTAATCTACAGTTAGTAATTAGCACCTTTACATTTGGCTTTTCATTATTACATATTCATTTTGAAAGAGATGAAATGTTTTCCTTTTCATATTTTGTTTTTGGATGTATCAGATGATTGTTTTTGGTGGAAGTACAACTATTTCTGACTGATAGACAGAGCTGGGGACTCAGGAATCATGTGTTCAAAGATGTGCTCTGAAAGCTTTCAAAAAAGAGAGATAGTTCTATATTTCTATGTAAGATATATGGCCTAGTAGAGTTGAAAATGTGTTCAAATTTCATTGCACCCAGGATCTCCAGTTATTTAGAATAGGGTTCAGTAACCTGTTTTCTATAAACAGTTACTGATCTATTAGGAATTAAAAAATAAATCCCTTACTGGCTGGAGGAATAGCTCAGCGGTTAAAGCCCTCACCTAACCGTTGAAGTGCTCACCTAGCAAGCTCAAGTCCCTGAGTTTGATTCCTCAGAAGCGCATAAACTGAATGTGGTGACACACACCTGTAATCCCACCACTCGGGAAGCTGAGGCAGGAGGAGGATTGCCAAGTGTTAGAGACCATCCTGGGTTACATAGTGAGTTCAGAACCAGCCTGAACTCAGAGAGAAACCCTGTCTCAAAAAAAAAACCTTACTAATATACTGATATGCACTAGTTGATTGTATATAGGTTGGCAGTTTGCAAACTAGGGCTTCTCAGCTTCAGCTGTACATTGGAATAGCCTGAGGAATAATAGAAAGGCTTGGTGCCTGGGCCCAGGGTGGAGCCCCTCGGTAATTTTGGTGAACAGCTGCAGTTGCTTCTCTAAGGCACTTCTCTGCTTGTGATCTCATTTGTTTGGCGTCCACACAGAAATTATAGTCTTCATTTTCCAGATAACTAAAATGACACAGTAATGGCGTGACAATTGCAACGCATTACTTGTGTACTGAATCACAGCCCGTCGCTTGCTCTACTACATCAGATTTCCCACGGAGAAGGGAAAACTTAACCGAGGGTGGTGATGCGTGCCCGTGACGCCTGCCAGGGATCTGGAGGCTGAAGCAGGAGGCCGAAGCAAGTTCAAGCCCGGCCTCCGACAGCCTAATGACTTAGCAAAACTATCTCAAATTTAAAGTAACAGTAACAAAGAAAGGGACTAGAAATGTAGCTCAGTGTGAAAGCCTTGGGCTCAGTCCCCAGCACAGCAAAACCTAACAGGGAAGGGCAACTTTTGTTGGTATTCTTAGAGAAATGATTTTGAGGAACAGAAAACATTTCATAAGAAATGTGATACACGAAAAATAGAAATTTCTTAATTACTATTAATACCAATTCAGAGAGAGAAGAGCACGGACAGGGAGGGAGGTGGATGACAAGACAAACGCTCTGAGGAAAAATAGCCTCAGGAAAGAGTGGCATGATGTGAAATGGTTAATAGAGGGAGACACGAATGGGAAGAGAAATGAAACCAAGCACGACGCTCTGAGATAATTATTATAATTACATGGGTGAATAATCCGTGTAGCTAGAGATGGTTATAGATTCAACTGTAGATATAAATATGGGCACAGATATAAATGAGACATATGTATAGACGGAGGGTATAGATACTGAAATACGTTGAGGCAGATATACATGGGTATAGGTATACAGATACAGTTGGGATTATAGAATATAGGTACATGCGATATAAATGTAGCTGCGTGGCCACACAGCCACATCTACCCAGGAGAGTCCTGGTATGTAAGATTCAGAAGCCATTACTGATAGCACCAACTTTTCTCTCAAATTGTTCTGTTTGGCTAAAACAAGTTAACAATTTATGTAACACACTACCAAGTTAAGAAAATTCTTACGAGACAAAAGATTTTATTTAATCTTGATGAGTTTCCTGCAAGCCGGTGGAGACACATAGGAGGCTCATTGCAGAAAAACCAGAGGTTCTCAGGGATTGAATCTCACCCCTCGTGGCTCTTCAGACCAGTGTTTGTATCCACATCTTTAGATTATATCATTATTATTAATAATTATTATTGGTGCTAGTGATTGAACCCAAGGGTGCTCTACCACTGAAATATATCCTCTTTGTTTTTTTCCTCACATTTTATTGATATGTATACATGCAAAATTCAGGGTTTACAATGAGGTTGGGCATTTTGTGCACATTCATATCTTGTCAAGGTGACAAGGGCTTTCCCACTCTCCTTTTGTCCTTCCCCCCACCCACCCCGTCCTCCCTCCTCCCCCACCCTACCCCCCCTTTCACTGTGTCCAAACAGTTTCTCACTAAGTTGCCCAGGTTGGGCTCAAACTTACAATCGTCCTGTGTGATCTTCCCAGAGCGTTGGCATTGCAGACCTGCACCTCCAGGCTTGGCTAAGACATTAATGAGTTTATCTCTGCCATGGAGTTTAATGAGCACTAATTCTACATGTTCATTCTACAGTGTTACCGTGTCGACTCCCACCCCTAGGGTTACCAAGCCCTGTGTGTTTGCTCAGCTCAGCTCCCCCTCCACCTGCACCCACCAGTACCCTCCCCATTCTGCATCCTTAAACCCGGGCCTGCTAAACTTAACTGTCCAGTCACGTGCTTCCTTCCAAAGTTTTCCTTGTTTACACCAAGTGTTTATTGACTACTACCGAATATAAAAATTACTTAGCTGGGTGAGACACATTCCCATTTTTAAGGATGTCAGAGTTCAAAGTGAAAAGCACAGTAATAGACTATGCTTAGGTACAGTAGAGGCCCCAAGGAAGAATTAACCCAATGCATCAGAGAGGATGATGGGAATGGAAGCCACTGCCATGGGTTTCATGCTACAGAAAGGCCAGCCATCCCTCTCAACTGAGCAAGACCTACATTAACATCTTTACGGATACAGATGTTTAAGAGAGAATAGGAAGCACCATACTCCCGCCCCCCACACACACACACTTTTAATTAAATGGAGTAAGAACATGTTTGACGACAAACATGAGAAGAGTTAAAACATAATTGACTCATAAATTTGAACTCTGCTTTCTGTAGATAGAAGGAAAAATGAAACTGTGAACAAAATAGATGTTCAAATACTAGCTGGCAAGATGGAGGATTATCATGAACCCATTTGGAGTCTGCACATAAAAATGGGAGGTGGGGAGACACTAGGAAGTCATTTCCAGGTACATGAGTGAATTTTTCAAGTTCAGATTTTTTTCTGCCAGACTGGTTTTCCAGCCACCTTCACTCTGTGTATGTAAAAAAAGTCTCCCTGTGTGTGTGTTGGACAAGACACAACCGTTCTATTATTCTACTAGCAATTCCCATGGTGGGCAATTAAACTGAGCTACTATCTCCTTAATGCAGAGGAATTCAATTCTGAAACCTGAATAGTGGAGATTAGTGAAGAGATGTGGAAACTTCCACCCTGGTCACCGGTACGGACTTGGCCCATGTTGAAAGCAGTTTAGCCTTCCCCATCTGCCAATCTAGTCACTGGTCAATGTGAAATGTATTTTTGGCTCATTTATCTCTAGAAGAGAATAATCTGAATAAATTCAAGTAGTTTGTCCGTTCTCCCCTCTTCCTTATCAGCCATAACAGAAGACAGCCAAGTCAAGGTGACAAGATTCTGTCGTCATGGAAATTAGAAATAGAAAAGCCTTAGCTCATGCTTCTGCATGAGCCCTGAAGTAGTCCCTCTACAACTTTACCTGGTCTAACTCACATGTCCAAAACAGGAAAGAAGTAATTGACCATCTTGAAATAATATTTGGTAGTTCTAGGGCTATTCTTATTTTTTTTCCTTGATTTTTTTACTCCAACGTTTCACAAGACGCTTACTGTAATTTTGTAAGTAAGCGTCTTTATATATCACTCTGAGATGGATTCCCTTAAACTTTTTTTTCTTTAAAAAATGAAAAAAAAAAATGACAGGAGAAGTTAAGTTGCAAACTCAGATGTGAGTATTGTGGTTGTGCCCCACCCCTGAGATATTTTCGTATTTGAAGCCAATATCAATTTCAAACACCCGGCATAGGATCAATAGATCTAAGAGACAATACAAGTTGTCACTCTCTATTTTCAGTAAAATAAAATGCAGGGGAACCTCTGTGGCCATTAAAAGTCACACACATGAGGGGAATAATAGAGGTCTATTGCTGGTAGTTTGCTTTGTCAATTTGAGAAGCATTGAATGCGGTAGACCATTTGCCTTGAGCGCACAGGGCCTTGGGTTTCATCCCCAGCACAAATACATGAATAAATATCCAGAGAGTTAACAACTAGCGTTATGTTAGAGAAGAGACATTTTGTTTCACATTTTGTGTTTCTGATGAAGAATTCTTAAATACATTGCTTCCAAGTGCACACAGTGAGTTCTGCATTGAAAATGAATAATTGCCTCATGGCAAGAGCAAATGCCATTTGGTTCAACAAGTTCCTTAGAATTTCAAGCATCCAGTCAAGGGGAGGGAGGTGTATTATAATTTCAGAGTGGGGGCAACAAAGTAAACATGATAGTATCATTACATGAAATGAAAGGTAATTATGTCGTGTCAGTGCAAAAGCTTCCCAGGCTGAACATTAGGGCCTATTTATTCCCTTCATTGGAGCAGATTTGTTTTCTTTTGCATCTGACAAAGCACCTAGCTGCTGAGTTAATAATTGCTGCTCCCAGCTGGAAGGTAAGTTTGCCGAGTTGATGGAAGGGCTTTTAACAGGGAGGCTCTGAAATGACTCTATCATTCCAGATCTAACTTGGCATACAGCGCTAGTCGCTGTGCTAAGCAGACTTCGCCTATGTCAGAGGCTGTTTCATTTCCCCTGTGCATTTCTTCTTGAAACTCTTGCTGGTTTAGTTAATGTGGCCTTCACTCGAGGACAAATGCCTGCAACACTTGGCTTACCTGGTAAGCAGGCCAAAGGATCTGATGGGGTTTTAATTATCTGAAGTTCCTTGGGCCCCTTGACTACAACAGAGCTGGGACATGCACATCCGGAACAAGCTGTGGGTATCGGGTTAGCTCATACGCTGGGTCGCCTCTCTCTTCTCCTGTGCTGTACCTAGCCTTAGGGATGTACATGAGGTGGGTCACAAAGTCCATTTGGAATCATAGGGATGAGCAGCCTGTGAAAAGCAGCAGCACCTGGAGGACCAGGTTTCCATCACAGCCTGTAATTGAAATACTAGCTTGGGGCTGCCTGCCACCCTTGATTGTTCTGAGTTGGCTTTGAACCTCTCCCTTCTTGATTGAGCCAGGGCTTACAGAGAGTAATTTTGATGTCATTGCCTAAGGCTGGGGAACAAGCTGAAATTCTGGGTCTCTGCCAAATGTCAAATGGGAGATGTGGGTGTTGCTGGCAAATAAATTGGCTGAACTGACGAGGACACAGGATCACCGAAGAGGCAGGTGTCTGTCCCTTCTGGTCAGTCCTCCTGCATAAAAGGTAGAAGGCAGATAAGAGGGGAGGGCTGGTGACAGGAACACCTTCCAGTGGCCCATGGAAGGGGGAGAAACAGCTGTTCCTACTCAGCCCTGACCCTTTGGCCCCTCTCAATAATGAAGAAAGCCTTCTCACGAATGGCCGATTTCTGGCAAACAGCCTCTTCAGTTCCAAGAATGATGAGTTGGTGGTATTTTTTGTGCCGGGACCACTCAGATCAGCCTGAGTCAAGAGTAGCCATGTCACACAGTTGCATGGAGTGTGCAACTCAGCAGCTCCAGGAACACGGGCTTGGCAGTGGCACCTCAGCTGGGGAAGGCTGGGAAAGATGGTCTAAAAACGCTGTTTGGTATCAGGGTATGGTGCTGGAAGGGCTACATAATTTTGGGACCTTTTATAGAATGAAATGTACATTCCGTGTTCGAAATCAGTATAAAAGTGCTGGCAACATATAAAGGCTTCCCTTTTTTTCTATGGCCTCTCTATCAGTACACAATAGAGGTTTTTATTTGCTTTTTAATGCCATTCAAAGTAACAACTAAAAGTTGTGATTATTAGCATGAATTTTACTGTTTGTCCTTATGTTTTGCGATGCCGGTTGTACATACAAATATAAGAGCATTTAACTTACCGATGGGGTTGCTGAAATTACATAACCTGTCTTTCATAGCTCATGCATTCGCTTGACTTTGATCCTAACCACAGTAGGAGAAATGAGCTGCACCAAGCTAACTCCATTGTTTTGCTTTTACTTCCTCAGATCAGCAGTCTCCTAACACTCTCTCCCTTGGGCTTTCTACTGAATGAGAACAGAGAGAAAGAGGAGTTCTGGGTTGCGCTCTCTCTCCCTTTTCTGTTCCTTACACCGTTCTCGGTGTAAGTGGTTGGCCAGTGAGAGGAGATACACAAGTAAGAAGGGGTGTGACAGGATCCCTTGGTTTTCATTTTTCTTAGAAGGCCACGTGTTAAAAACGAGTTGACTTTTACCCTCACCTCCAAACCTTACCTCTTGACTTTTTAGAAAATCATTTCTCACATGGCTTTCTCAATAAAGCCTAGCAGTGAAAAACAACGGCTTCTAGCTAGTCACCCCCTCAGAAAGCAATCTTCATGCCCTGTCAAAGATGGGCTTTCTCACCATGAGATAGACATTTGTCTTCTTTTGTACCCCTACCTTAATTCTCTAAGGCACAGGAGCAAACCCCTTCTGTGAACAGTCACGTAGCAAATATTCCGGGCTTTGGAAGTAATATGATCTTCTCTGTGACTCAATACAAAGCAACTCTGTTACTGTAGTGTTAAAGCAGTCACAGGAAATATGTAAACAAATGGATACGGATGCATTCCTATTAAACTTTCTTTTCTAAACCAGACTGAGAATCAAATTTGACCCTTGCATTATAGTAGCTGTTAACTCTTGCTCAGAACATCGTGCCTTTGGGCCCATTCTTTTATAATGGTGCTGAGGCCTAACCCCAAGGGGTGCAAGTGCTCAGTTATATCTCTAGCCTTTTTTATTTTTGACACAAGTTTTCACTAAGTTGCCCAGGCTAGCCTCAAACTCACAGTCCTCCTGCCTCAGCCTGCCATGTAGCTGGGATTACAGGCACATACCATCACACCAAGCCAATTCTTTCTATTTTAAATTTATGTTTTGATACATTTTACAAGCCCTCTCATGAAATAGAGAGCTACCACGTGTTTTATGTTTGAAAGGAACTAGGGCAGAGATTAGTAAAGTGAGTTTTCTGAGGTAACAAGAAGCTAAAAATGGACCTCACAGAGCCCTGGTTTGTCCTATTTGTGGCCAGAAAGCTCTGTGATGTACCGTCTGTCAGCATGTAGTTCTCACATAGCTCTGACACTTATGACCTATCTTAAAGGGTATTCTAGGAAGAGCATCATCAAAATCCTTCGGCAAGTAAACTTTTAATATGAATGCCCTATTACACCCTCCTTCTTTTTGGTGGGTGCTCAGGTGGAGGAGATCTGTTGATCACGGGGTTTGCAGCTGTTCCCTGCAGCCGGCATCTTCGTGGGAGGGTGCTGGAGGGACAGGAAATGATAGCAACGGGGCAGCCCAGTTACCATGAAATGCCAAAGTCAAGTGCAAATAATTATTAGGGAGGTGAAAATTACATAGCAACTTCCTCTTACTAATGGTCTACAGAGAAACAGCCCCATTGTACTTTCAAAAAGTTAATTGTCCATAGTGTTTTGAAGAAATTCTGCTTATTATCCTTGTACAATTTTATAAAGCTACTTCATAAAGGTCCCCAGCTACTTTGTGGTGTTCTGTTCTAGGATGTTCTCTTGGCTTCCATGACACCAACCCCCTTCTTTTTCACTCAAACTTCATAGGAAGTCCCTTCTCAAGCTTCTTCAACAGGCTGTTCTTTCTAGTTCAATAGTCAGACTTCAATTCACAATATCATCAAGCTTACAGTTTCCCCCATATTATCAAGCCTTACCAAAGGTAAATGATTAATGAACATAAATCCAGTGACACTATTTGGTTTGGGTCCAAAAATTACTAGACCATCATAACTGTTCACCTACAGGAAATAAAGAACTAATACATGAGGATTGGTTTGTGCTGTTTAGAATATTGCCTGGGCAATATCATGTAGCCAAAATTATTCGCTAAATAGATATTTTCAAGGGTAGATGCATGAGTCTGTGAGTGGATGGATAAACTGACCCACTAGTGAAACATTATATTAATAGATCATTAGAGAAAATGCTAATAGACAAATCAGTGAGTAAAAAAAAAAGATCTCTCTTTAACAGATGTGTAGAAATTTCACTACTAGAATTTAGGTAGTTAGTTAAAACTTATATTCCATAATGACACCCAAATGGTTCTTCAGAGCCTCATCACTGATTCATATATTAGTGTGACTTCATCAGATTTCTGAAAGTCAAGATGTAATAAAGGTATCTTTCGGGGGTGAGATGATCGCAGTGCTTCTCATCCACAAGAGGCACTGAATAATAAAGCATGGAATGTAGTAAGAACACTTGTGCCAGGATGTCTGCTCATGTCCACCAAAGATAAATACACGCGCAGACATAGGAACCCACGTATTAATGTGCCTTCGGTGCACTAACTCCCTTTTAATGAAATGGCAAAAACTGAAAAAACTGCCAGTCTTTAGTAGTAGAAATGCAACACAGAAAGATGTAATTTGTGACACCCATAACATAAAGTGACATAGCTGGAGATTTTATGGCTTGGATCTGAGTGTCTCCCAGAAGCTTCATATATTTGGAAGTTGATTGGATTGTGAAGATTAGTTGGATCAGTGGTCTAATCCACTGATGATTTCACATACTGTTAGGAAGTGGAGCCTGCTTGGAGGGATGGCTCACTGGTGATGTGGCCTTAGAAGGGCATATTTTTGCCCCTAGTTCTGGCCCTCTGGCTCTCAGCTTCTAGTCTTGTCATACCATTCCAGCTAGACGCTCTGCCATGTCCTTTCACCAATACCAACTGACCATTCAAGGGCTGAAACCTCTAAACTGTGAGCTAAAATAAACCTTTTCCTCTTTAAGCTGTGGGTGTCAGGTGTTGCGTCCCACAGATGAGAAAATAAGACAGAGATTTTCTATGCAATTAAAAAATTAACCTGTTACTAATTTAAAGTAGAGAGTTTGGCACATTAACATTGATTTATGGAGGGCTGGGGACATAGCTTAGAGATTAGAGCTCTTGCCTAGCAAGCACAAGACTGTGGGTTTGATACCCCAGCATCACATGAACCAGGCGTGGTGTCTCATGCCTATAATCCCAGCACTTGGGAGGCTGAAGCAGGAGGATTGCTATGTGTTGAAGCCTAGCTTGGGCTATATAGTGAGTTCAGGACCAGCTTAGACTACAAAAAAAAATAATAATTTAAGTAATTATCATAATAACCGCAAAATTTGGATTATAGCACACTTAAACCGCTCTCTGTGAGCAGAGTGGATGGGAGTTGCTGACTGATTTAATGCACTAGGGCTTTCCCTTAAAGTAGGGGTGGAATCAGTTCTGTTCAGACCACTTGGGACAGGGGTGTCTTCCCAATGGGCCCAGAAGTCAGCAGCCTTTATTCATTAAAGGTCAGATAGCTGATATTTTAATCTTTGTATACCATGTAGAACTGTATTGCAATGATTCAACTCTGTCACTAGGTAATGAAAGCAGCCATAGACATTATGACATCTAGTAAATGAATGAGCATAGCTGTGTTCCAATAAAACTTTACACATACTGAAATTTGAATTTCATATAATTTGCACGGATCATGAAATATTATTTTCTTTCTTTCTTTCTAATCATTGAAAGGTATAAAAATCTAGCTGGCAGTATGATTTCAAAAGTCCTAGGTTTAATCCCAAGCATAGTCAAAACAGAAAGCTATTTGTAGCTCACAGGTGACTGGTCACATTTGGCCCATGAACTCTGGTTTGCAGATCCCTGTTCTAGATAATCTGTTCCAATACCTTTTTAGCTCAGTAAGTATGGGTATTCATAATTTTGTCTGGGTCATTTTCATTCCTGGTTTTCTCATTACCTGTAGTGAGATGGCCCTCAGCTGGTATGTTCGCTCAAAATCCTTCACTTTACTTGTAACACGATGTTCAGAAGGTCATGGGATCTCTTTTCTTTCCTCTTGGTACACTGAATTGTCCCAGTATCTTGGTTGCCGTAGAACACTTGGGGAATGCAGGATAGGACACTGTTAAATATTAAACATAATGACTCTTCCCCGTACCATTATTGGAAATTAGAGACATGCCTTCAACTCTGCAGGTGTGACTTATAGAGTTAGGCTTAAAGTCTGTCATGTTGCTAAGCAATTGTTCTTCTATTTTTGTTCACCTTTAGCAGTGCCTTTTTCTAGCTTAAATATTTAGTAGACTAGAACTGTCTTCTGAATGATATATTTCTTAAAAGCCTTATTTTCCATTCGTTGGACAGAGTAGCGTTATGTAAATGATTGAAGCAGGTATTCAAAATATGGTTTTAAAGATCTTCAGGGTCAGCTGGTGACCCTTGGGAGGGAGAGATGGGAGATAGAGCTGAACAATAAGGATCAGAGGAGGCAGAAGTCAAGAAGCTTATAAATTCCTATAAGGAGCGAGTCTGGCTGGTTCTCCGGAGGAAGAGGAACAGAAAAGTAGCTTGGGAGGCAGATAAATGCACTGGAATAGCATAGGGCTGGCATAGGGCAGGAATCTGTTTGAAAATGAAAATAGGAAACTGTGGAACGATCTGGTCCAAGGTGTTTGGGCATCCTCTTAATTGTAGTACAAATACCTTTAGCACGTTCTGCACTTTAGATTCAGTTATTCAGGTTCATTTGCCCTCCAAACACAAAAATGGAAAATTCCAGAAATAAGCAAGTCACATATTTTTAAGTAACTTTAATTACACTATACTGTTATAATCGTTCTATGGTATTAGTTTTGTTAGCTTCTTACTATTTATGCTGATTATTTATAAGCTTTGTCGTAAATATGTATGTACAGGACAAAACATAATATATGGAAGCCAGTATTACTCACGGTTTTATTACCAACATCTCACCCCAGACTAGGTTCATTTTCCTCTCAAAATTGTGAAACCAATAAGACCAAGCACTAATTGAGCACTGAAGGAGATTTTTATTCCTGGCCAGTAACAGAAGTGGGAGATCAACCTGCAAATCAGATTCTCAACACATTGGACATCAGAGTTTATGGACATAGGGGGAAAATGTTGGGGTCGTGGATAAGCTAACAAGGGCGGGGAACATTTCTGACTTTTCTGGGAGCAGGGTGGAAATTCTCCAAGAATTTAAGCTTACTCCTTTCATGGTTCTTTCCTGTCATCATTGTGGTAATTGTCAACTGTCCTGGCCCTGGGAGTTATGTCATTTAACATGCAGATGGGATTATAATGAAGTTAGAGATTGTCTGTTATTTATTCTGTCAGCCATCTTAAGTCTTTCAGTTTTGACTGGCCCGCCTGAAGAGGCACCTCCGCCCTACCAGACATCGTGTCCTCAAAGAGAAAGGCTGCTAGGGTGGGATAGAAATTCAAGTAGGTCAAGTAGGCATTTACAGGGATTCCCTAGCCCCTGCATTGATGCATGTATTGACTAGCTCTTCAACAAAACTCTATTGTCCTAATTCTAGATGAGTATGATTTATAAACTTCGGAATTTTAGTATAACAATTGATGTAATCGGAGGATTTCTTAATGCCCAGGTTACAGTTCCTCTTTTCTCTGCTCTCTTGAGCCACTGTTATGACACCCACTCAAGGATAAGGATTGAGCTGTAGCTCTGGCTCTTCCTCAAGGTGATTGCTAGATGCTTTCATTGTTTGCCTGTTTTCTGTAAGATTTTGTTGCTGTTGTTGTTCTAAACTGTTTCTTCTGTTATTTAAATTGGAGGACTCTCTTATAGTGAACTGTCCCCTGACATAACTTTGGGCTTTACATATTTTTTTTCTAATAGCAGGCCCTTTCCAAATAGCCAACTTCTTGGTGTGCTTTGATTGATTGATTTTCTCACATCCCCAGCCCATTTTCATTTGTTTGTCTGTGTTTGGAAGTAGAACGTGGCTTTATTGGGAGAAGTGTAAAGGGGAAAGTGAGGAAGAAAGTAGGAGCTCCCTCACAGGCAGGAGGGGCCAGGGCGCCCTCAGTGTGCCTTTAATTTATAGTTTATAACCTGCTGGTGGCCAGGAACCCAGTTCCCCTGGTTATTAGAATTGTGTATAAGATAAAGTTAATAGGCTCTTAGCAAGGGCCTTCTGAACTCTTAAGAATCAGAGAAGCCTGGGTTGAGTGTTGGAGTTGTAAGTAATGTCTCCTTGAGCACTCAAGTGCTTTTCCCTTTTTTTCTTCTGTATATGTGATACTGAGGATCAAGCTCAGGACCTTCGTACTGAGCTACTTCCGCAGTCCATTTTTTATATCTGATTTTAAGACAGGGTCTTACTGAGTTGCTGACTTGCCCCAGCTGCGCCCGGCTTGAATGAGTGCTCTTTTGGTTTTCAATTCTCCATATCCTGTCTAATGCCTACTTGTTTCGTTCCATGGTTACATTTATGCAGAAGTCAACCTACAGGAAAGCCTGGTGGTTCAGGGTGTGAGCTCCAAACTCAGCTCTCTGGGTTGAATTTCTTTCCTGCTTCCCAGTCTCACATGGGTGGTACAGCTACTTCACCTTCCTGTGCCTTGATTTACTCATCTGTAAAATGAGCATAACAGTAAAATCTGCTCCATTAAATGGTAAGAGATTAATCAAATGATGTGGTAAGAATTAGAAGTATTCAAGTTGGGACTAGTGGCAAAGGCCTGTAATCCCAACACTTGGGGGACTGAGGCAGCAGGATCACAAATTTGAGCCCAACCTGGACAACTTAGCTTCTTAACGTGACCCTGTTTCAAAATAAAAATTTAAAAAAGACTGAAAGTTCATCTCAGTGTGAAGGCCCAGAGTACTATTCCTAATATTGGATTGGAAGTTTCAAGTGTCAGTCTTATCATTATTATTAGCATTATTGTTAGGAAAAGAACAACCAAAGAGCAGGCTCTCCAAAGTTGCATGTCACCAGTGTGGCTGGTGTCTTGGAACAGAAGACAGTGCCCTCCTCTTCCGGGTCCCTGTCACATTGAACTACGCAAATTGATGAAATATGCAAAGTGTAGTCTGCAGGCAGACTGTAGCTATGGCAGCAACGAGTCAAATTGTAGGTTTATTGTACTTGACTCCGATAGTCTTTCCTTTCCCTCTTAGTCCTCATTCCCTATAGCGTCACCGCCTCGGGGGCCTCATGCTTTCCCAATTACAGCTGGCATTGTGCGCCAGATGGGACAGAAGCAGTCGTACTAGAGTCTGACTGAGAGCCAGTACACTGCTCCTCCAGAGGAACTTGCACTTTCTTAAACACATAACACCTTTGACCGGATAACGGAGTTGAATAGTTGTGTACCTTTTCCTTTCCGTGTATCCAAAATCTTGGAATCATGGTCCCCCTCTGCTGTCTCCCTCCTATACTGTGTTTTACTACCCAAGATTCACTCGAGTCTTCCTGACGCAACTCCCCTGGTGAGCTACCCTCTCCTCGAGGTATTAAATGTAATTAGCACTTTAAAATTATTCTGTCTTGGAAAATGAAATCATAATAATAATCAATAGTAACAACAGCGAATTCTATATAGTGGTGACAAAGAATATTGCGGAGATACACATATCAACAATTCGTCGTGGATAAATCCTAATATCAAATGGGAAATCAAGTTGCTAATCAAAGTCTCTGATATAATACCATCCTACATAAAGACATGTGAAACATATGCCAAGTATGGCTGTACTTATCAATGGTAGATACTCGAGAATGTTAGCAAAGTATAAGAGCCAAGCATGATGGTCATGTACACAATCCCAGCATTCAGGGAATCTATGGCAAGACAATCACAAATTTCTGTCCTGTATTGGCAATTTACCGACTTAGGGAGATCCTGTGTCAAAATTTAAAAAAAAAAAAAAATTTAAGAAGGGCTAAAATGTAGCTTAGTGCAAAAGCCCTGAGTTCAATCCCCAGTACTACAAAAAAGAAGGTCATAAACTTCCAAATCAAAATGTAGGCTCCTTCTGGGAAGTAACCAAGAAAATAGATCCATAAATTAATATTTCTAATTATGTAGTTGGAAGGTATATGTTTGGTTCTGTTATCTCCACTTTTTAGGACAACTTTATTGAGGTATAATTTATTTGCTATAAAATTCAGTTGTTTCATGTGTATAAGTCAATGCCTGTAGTAAGTTTCCAGGTGTACAACTGATACCACAATCTCATTTCAGAACATTTTTTACCTTGCCCCAAATAAATCTGGGGCTCAGTTGTAGTCACTCTGTGCTATCACCCCCAGTTCCAGGTGTCCATGAATCTAAGGATGTTGCCTATTCTGGACATGTCATGTAAATAGAATCATAAAATATGTGATCTTTTGTGACTGACCTTTTTTCACTTACGGTGACGTTGTCAAGTTTCAGCCATGTCATAGCGTGTTGTAGGTCTCCATTCTTCGCCATGTCTGAATACTATGCCTTTGTTTGGATCAGTCACATTTTGCTGATCTGTTAATCAGATGATGGATATTTGGGCTGCTCCGTTGCTCTGACATTCACGTACAAGCCTTTGTGTGCGAACACATGACTTTACTTGTCTTGGGTACATACTTAGGAGTGGAGCTACTATCTTGCAGGGTAACTCCAGGTTTAACTTTCAAAAGCAGCTCCCAGGCAGGTTCCTTCTGTTCTCACCAGTGATGTCTGAGTGCTCTAATTTCTCCATATCTTTGCCAATTCTTAGTTATCCATTCTAGTGAGAGAAAATTGCTTCCTCTGTGTGGTTTGATTTGCATTTCCCTGATGGCAAATGAAGTTGAGGAACTTTTCTCATGCTTACTGACCATTCGTATATCTTTAGAGAAGTAGCTAATCAGATTTTTGCCTATTTCTAAATTGGGTTGTGTATCTCCTTATTAAGTTGTAAATGTTCTTTATATATTCCGCATAAAATGTCCCTATTTATTTTCTGAAACATTACCATTGCAGTGGTAATTCTTTTCTTTCTCAGTCTGAGAGTGCTACAGGGGAGCTAATTTAAAGTGTAAGGGCCTTCAAAATGTCTCCTTGCAGGAGCAGCACTGATTAACAATCCCCAGAAGCACAGGGCCCTCTATAGGCTCCCTTGGCAGGTTAGTTCCCTTGATGTGCCCAATTCATCAAAGTATAGTCCCTCCGTGTCACTCTCCTAACAGCAGAAGCGAAGTGGAGTCTGACATTAGCTGTCACCTGCCCTGAATTTAAATTTTAAGCACCTTCGATACTAATGTTTGCTCCTGAAATCTGGAACAGCCAGAGTGAGTGACAGGAGCCTATAGTGACATCCCTTCCTGAGGTTTTATTCTTAATCTATGCATAGGTTCAGCTCTGTAGTCACTAAGTGCTCCTGGGGACAGGTGCCACCGTTTGCAGATGGTGGGGTGCAGAAACCACAGAAAAAGAGAAGTCCTTTTCGGAAGGGCTTGAGAGTAATGTTAATGTCAGCTCTCTCAGCACACGCCTCCCTCTGGACCCTTTTCTCTATGCCCTTCAGGGCCAACTTTCATAATGTGTTCTCTAGATCTCCTCCTGCACGAGTAGCAGCCATCTGGTGGTCAAGTGAGCATTAAAAGTGCCTTTGAAACAGTCGTGGACATCACCACTCAGGAAGTACCTTGTGTTTCCAAGAAAGATAGTAGATGGGTGGCAGTAGGAAGGTTTTAAATTTTTAGGACAAATGATATGAGAAGAACAGTCTGATTTTTTTTCTGAACCAAAATATTTCTTACGCTTTAACATACTGTTGTCTTGTGCCTTTGTGTACGTATCATCAAGAGGAATTACTCACAGGTGGCGCCTGTTAAATTCTCCATCTTTCACAACACTTTTGGTTGCAAGTGCCGCTTCTGAGACTCCCAGGAGTCTCTGTCCTAAATTTAGAAGTCAAAAAGTAAGGAAGAGTGCTGTTTCTTATCTATAGTCTGCTTCATGTCCTCCATCCAGTCAGTTTCGTAGGTTACCATATAACCAACATATAACCAAGATCATATTTTAGAAAGCTGGGGGGAATGAAAAGTAGTCAAGCCATTCCTTAAGCAAAGAATGGCCTTGGTTGATTATTTTTGTCTTTGAGATCGTAAAGTCATTATTGGTATATCTCTTGAGGGACAAATAACTGGTTGAGTGATTGTGACAGGTACCCTCTCCTCACAGTATTTAATTAAAGCTGCTTCTGAATTTTCAGGTGCTGGAGAATGCCACGCCGATGGCATCTCTTTGGCTGAGTCTTCGCTGACAGAACTCACTAGAGGCGTTTCCACACGTCTTGCGGTCTTTAGCCCCATAACTTCTCATTAATTTACATTTCTGTTTATCTTACTGGCACTGCTTCTGTTACTGGAAAAGATCCTCAATAATCCTCTGGGTTTAAGGCTTGCAGTATTACTGGGCCCTTACGCAGCATCAGAGATCTGAGTTGCAGTTTGTGTTTTGTTTTCCTTTCTTCGGAAACATGAATACATCACCAGGCACCTTGGCATCTAGGTAGTTTTTGCCTGTCGTTTGCTTTGTTTTACTTTGGGTTTCTGAGACCATCTTCACTCAAGATAAATACTCTTTTTGACGTCTGTGTATGACCAAAGGTAGACAGATGTACAATCTGCACTTGGTCTGTGTACCTGAAAACCCTTTTGCAAAGGTAAGTGACTATCTGGAACTCAGCTACCGCAATGTCTGTACCATATCCATTCGGGTGCTATAGTCTGTCAGTAGAACTTTCGTCAGAATTTTCAGAAACTTCCTTCAGAATGGAATTTTTCCCGAGATTTTAAGACAAAGTTTGTCAAATCTTTATTCCAAGGAAGTTTTAAGGTATAAAAAATCAAAATGTTCTGCCATGCAGTAACCTCTGACATTTAAAAACCTTTTCATTTTTACTTACCAACTAATCGATGAACAGGAGCTTACTGGTTAATTATCATATGGTAAGTGATATGGTAGGCACCATGAGAAATGGGAGGGGGTCTCACAATGTGACCCTGATTTCAAAGATTTGAAGTTTATTGAAATGATTTAAATGTGTTTATTTGCTCATTCATTTATTCAACTAATGCCTATTAAATATCTACTGGATGCAGTAAACATAACCTACTTGGAGCAAAGTAAGCATGATAAAAGATATTGCAGAGTTATGTAGCAAGTAGCCAGGGACAGGACAAAGACCCCAGGAGGAGAGTACCTGGCAGAGCTAAGGCAGCTCATCTTCCTCACGGAAGTCAGTCTTCTAGTAACTTCTTCCACTTGTGATCGGCGTGCAAAGCCTCCAGCACCTCTCTGAGCCTGCACTGGGCTCCTCACACAAGAAAAACCAGGATGAGAAGGAAGATAGTAGCATTGTGCAGTGAAAGAATTCTCCTTGAAGCACCTTAACTTTTCTTCTAAGGGGATCTTACTGACAGCATAGATGTTCGGTGTATAAAAATCCAGGGCCAGGAGTCCTCAAATAAACCTTACTTCAAAAACATTTCTCCTCCTCATATTCCACGTGGTGCTCATGGTCATCCAAACTCTCTACAAGCTAATTGTTTGTCAGTCTCAGATTGGTATTCTCATTGCATTCCTTATGGCCCCCATCTTTTTGTAGCCTGAAACAAACATGCTTATTATGTTACAGTTTTGATAGGTCAGATATTTAGACATGACTGAGTCCTCTGCCCCAAGTCTGTCACAGACCTGCAATCAAACAAGTAGCCGGGGCCAGAGATCTCTTTTACAAGTTATACGGGGGAAAGGTCTGCTTCCAAGCTCATGCGGTGGTGATTTACAAGGTTCAGTTCCTGCAGAGTGGGCCTCAGTTCCTCATAGGAAGTTTCTCAGTTCTTTCCCATGTGAGTCCGCCCAGCGTAGCTGATTACTGCATCCAAACATGCAGGCCAAGAAGGCGCGGGAGAGTGTGTTGGCAAGATTTTTCATTCCTAATCATGGGAGGTGATCCTCTTCAACATTGCTATATCCAATTTGTTAGAAGCATATTACTCAAGGAACGACTGTTACACAAAGCAGGGAATAACAGGAGAATAGAGGTCATTGGAGGCCATTTGAGAAACTGACTTCTAGATGTATATTCTGCTCAGCAAACATTTATCAATCATCTGACACGTTAGTCGCTAGGATATAAATATGATTAATAAAAGTCCCTTGTCTTCAGGAGCCTCTCAGTTTGCTTAGGAACATGGGCACATTAACCTCTACCTCCAATCTGACATGGAAAATCTTATAGAAGAGGCACATTAAAAATTCAGTGAGTACACAGAAAAGAGAAATGCTTTGTTCATGAAAGTTCCCCTCAGGAGATTTAAAGCAAACTTTTGGGCTACTATAGCAAGAAAGAAACCAGGCAGCCTACAAACAACAGAAGTTTATTCCTCCCCCTTCTGGAGGCTAAAAAGTCTAAGACCAACCACCTAAAGATTCATTGTTTGATGAGGACCCATTTTTGGGGGGTTATAGATGGCACTTTTTCCAGTGAAAGGGATGAGCTAACTACCTAATATCTTTTCTAATAGCTTTCATAACCACACTAATCCCATAGTGGAAAAGCACTCATGACCTAATCACCACCCAAAAGTCGCACCTCCTAATACCATCGCCTCAGGGATGAGAATGTCAACATATGAATTTGGGGTGACACGTGCACGCTATAGTGATTCTCCTGTTGGGCTTTCTCTGACACCCTTCTCTCAACTGTGTCCTTGGAGTATGTGACATTAGACAATAGAGAGAGAGCTCTTTAAGGGGGAAGTATCCATGGGTGGGCTGCAGCAGCGGTTTAAGGGTGGAGACCCTAGCAACCGAGCTGCTTGGCATAGGACACCCTTTACCCAGCTACACAATAAGAACCCCTCAACAACGAGCTACCCCCACATTTCTGGGTCCTCCTTCTGACTAGCAAAAGCTTGGGCCCCCCCCCCCCATCTTTCTTTCCCCTTTGTAAGTTTCCCAATAAAGCCTTCTCTTCACACACACACACAAGAGATGATGCCTTAAACATGACGTAAGTCAGAAGGGCTGAGTGTAAGACACAGTGAAATGAAAACCATGGAGATGCAATGCAATGCGATGCCTGCTGAAACACTGATACTGCGATGACTAAAATGTTGGGGATGTGGAATGAAACGAGGAATGTTATGGCAGGAAATGAGTCTAGAAAGATGAATTGGAGTCATTAGCGAAAGGAATGTGAACGCTGAGCGAAGGAGTTTGGATTTCACAATGTAGGAAGTAGAGGACCACGTAAAGATCTCTGAGTAGGTGGTAAAATGCATGTCTTATGAAAGAACTCTAGAGGTGAGGTAAAGGAATTTCCACTGGAGATCCGACTAGATGAGAGGCTAAGATGATATTACAATGAGAATTGATTACAATGTAAAGTAAGATACAAATAAAAAAGACCTTGGAGATAAAGTCCGGAATCAGGAGATGTTTTGGGGCTGCACTGGACAGGTTATCAAAACCAGGAATAAGTTGGAAATGTGTTTTCTCTCCCAAGAGGGTAAAAGTCTCTTAAGAGAGGGAATGTGTTTTATTTGATTTCAGAATCTCTGTATTTCAATTTTCTGGGACTTGATTGGTATTCAGTGGGTGGACATGTGAGGATGGAATGATGGGTGGACAGGTAGAAACTGGGCACAGTGGCATATGCCTGTAATTTCAGCACTCTCAGAGGCTGAGGCAGGAGGAACACAAGTGCAAACCCAGCCTGAGTAACTGAGCAGCTTAGCAAGACCTTTTCTCAGAATAATAAGTACATAAATAAAGTGCTGGGAATGTAGCTCAGTGCACAGGCCCTGGATTCCATCTCCAGGACTCCCCCCAAAATAGTAGAGGGTGAACAGATGGAAAAATGGATGGTAGATGGATAGAACATGGACAGGTGGGTAAGGGAATGGTTAGGTAGGAGGATGGATGTATGGATGATCGCATCTATCCAAAATTTATCGAGGAGAACACAGGAAAGAAATCACTTTTGATGACAGAAGAGAGAATGCCAGGAGGAAGTTATAAGGCCCCTCGCTGGCTGTAGTGACAATGAGCTGGAGAGCAATTAAGAAATTAACTCTAGCTCCCTCTTCATGGGAATCCATGACTTTGATATTTCTCATTGGCAATTGTTGTTTCATCTAGTTCAACAAATTTCAAGAATATGGTTTCACTATAGAACAAACTATTTGTGCAAAATATATTGAAGTTTTGGAAATCTAGTAGATTTTTTTCAGCACTTGCTCCTAAAACATTGTACGAATCTGACACCAGTCTGGCCACTGGAATTATTCAGCATCCCTTCAGTTTCAATAAGGAGCATGGGAATATTGACTTCCTTTTCACCAGAAATTCAGATCAAAAGCTCTTTCCTTCCATGCTCTACACTGTTACCTCTAACTTTCTCCCAGTGGTATGAACATACTGCTAGCCATCAGATTTTTCTGAAGCAGTGCTTCTTAAGTTTTCAAGTTCAGCACTGGGGCCTGGGGGTAGGGTAGTTCAATGGTAAACCAATGATAGACTTCCTGCCTAGCATAGATGAGGTCCTGGACTTGATACCCAAAATCTCCAAACATAGCAAAATAAAAACACTTCATAAATAAAGTAAACCAACTATGAAATCTAGTTAAAACGTGAATTTTGATTTTGAGGTTTAGAGTTGAACTTAAAATACTGTATCTCTAACAACTTTCCTGGCCATACCTCCGCTGCTGATCTGTGGACCACACTTTGAGGGATGAGGGTCTCAAGGTATCATTCAACATGGATGAGCTGGCTGACATCACTGTTGTTGATAAGCTATCATCTTACTTGCAATCCAAAATTTCATTTACTTCCTGCCTTTGTTCGTACATTCCCTGGATGATTTTATATTATCTGTCCCTTCTTCGGTACTCCCAGCTCCTCCAAGTTAATCATAGCATGCAAGAGTAGTCCCAACCTGCTGTCTTTCCTCTAATGAAGGTGACAGCTGTGACCTCCCACCACTCTTTTCTGCCCTCCCACCTTCTTTCCCAGCTTAGTGCTTTCTTCACAGTCTTTAGCTTTAGTTTGCAGTTTCTTCTTCCTTAAAGTCCTCACGTATTCACAATCAATTAAAGTTCAAAGGTCAGGGACCAAGCCCATTGTTTGAGTAAGAATTTGGGATCTAAGAACTCACAGTGTTTGGAAGGTCTTCAATGTGTCAGCAAAAAACAAATGAGAACAGCCATCAGTGCAGGCCACGGGGAATGATGTCTTAGGTAGAGACAAGGCAGCTCAAGTCTCAACTCTCCTGCATGACCTTGAGGAAATCACTTTCCCTACCTGAGCCAACATTTCATCAGTTGTAAAATAGTGCATTAAGTTTAGATGATCTCTATGGTCTGTTAAAATTAATTATGTAAAGGCCAACTTAGTCTTACATCTTTATTATGCGGTTAAACTAGAAGAGGGGCTCCTAACACAAGGCTATGGACCTCCAAGAACCTTATGGATAGAATTCAAAGAGTCCACAAACTTTGATGAGTGGGGGGGGGGGGGGTTGCTAGTTTTTACTTTCAATGATCACTGACTGTTATATACAGTAGATTCTTCAATCAGGAATGTAAGCAACATACTAGGATAATATTTGGAGTGCATGTGACCTGGTTAGCAAAGAATCCACAAATATATATTATGTCATGTTCCAGCTTTTGTCAATATCAGATATCATTGATGCTAATCACCGCTTCAAAGTTTTGATGCTGAGGAGGCCCTCCACCACATCTCACTAAGTATGCTCATGGAGGAGTACAGGTATGGCTAGAGTCCATTGCCTGTTAACTAGGGAAGATTTTACCCCATGGGGTATGTTTGACAATGTTTGGTGACATTTCCAATTGTTAAGATTGGGGAAAGGAATTTTACCGTCATCTAGTTGCAACTGAATGCAATAGGTTCATCCTTTGGTGACTGTAAAGTTAATAAGCATGACCAGGAGATAAAGGACTGAAGAGAGGTTTATTACTTACAGCCAGTAAGAGAGGAGTGACTGGGGTTTATTTGCAAAGTAGTTTCTTCTCCTCAAACAAACTGAAGGAGTTTTCTTGGAAAGCCTATGCTTAGGCATATAGGAAAGCATATATACGGGGTGGGCACATTCCTGAGCATGCTCAGTTTAAAGGACACATTTCCGAGCATGCAGTTTGAGGGCAAATCACATATTCAGAAAAGAAAAGAGGGAGACACGTTTCCGAGCATGCTCAACTTCAAGGTCATAAGTCACGCGTTCAAAAGGTAAAGATGATGTCACATTCCTAAGCAGGCTCACTTGAGGATCGTAATTGACATGTTCAACAAAGAAAAGCTGTAGACACATTTCTAAGCATAGAATTGAGTGTTATAATGAACAAATGTTACTCTGGTCACATAAAAGAATGAGTGAGAGTGACTCAGTGAAAACCAGCTTTGTAAGCATGCCAGCAGTTTTTTCAAGGGACAGGAGCTTTCCCTCCTACAAGTAGAGGGCTTTGTCCCTAAAGGCGACTACTCTGCTTAACTACCAACACAGACTAGAGGGCACAGATGCTGCTAAACATCTTACGGGAAATGGATTGTCGCCACAGAAAGTAGTTTCCCAGTCTAAAGTGCTGAGCCCTGGAAATGTATTCTAGCCCTTTTGTTTTCGTTTTCGAGATATATGTATATATATGTATGTATGTATCTATTTTTTCCCCTGAATGAGAAGGAGACAGGAAAGGACAATCAAATTCAGATCTTGCTGTTGGCGAATCAGGAAACGGAAGTTCAAATACTTGACCCTGAAAACAGCATACCACAAAGGACAGAGCAAGATTTTTGCTATCAGACAAGTTTCATACACCGAAGTCCAAATGTGAATTTCACACTTACTATGTAGAAATCTTTAGAAAATCATTTAATTCCTCTTGGAATTAGTTTTCTCACCTGAAAAATAGGTGAAATTATCCTTCATTTAGAGCAGGAGTCAGAAAATTACAGCCTGCAGGCTAAGTCCAGTGTTCAGCTTGTTTACATCAATAAAGTTTTATTGGAACATAGCCATGCCCATTAATTATTTTTGCTTTATAATGGTAGAGTCTGGTCACAACATAGACCACAAATCTATAACATTTTACTATTGGCCTTTTATAGAAAAGTTTGATGATCCTTGAAATAGATTACAGCTCTGATGATGGAGGGACACGAAGCGTGTAAGGATTTAGCTCATTGCCTGGTGCAGAGTAAATGTTAAGTAACTGGAGTCCGTGCTCCTCCTTCAAGAAAAGACTGTTATAGGACGACTGACACTGTTTCCAATCTATAGTGTACAATTTTTTAAACTAGAGAGGAATTTAACAATCCTCATATCCAATATGAGGAATAAAGAAATTGATCTATAAATAAGTGATGGAGAAATTAAGATAACACTGTAATATATTTACATATGATCATATCTTGCATTTGTGTGTGAAGTACTTAAGATGACCACCGACCCAACAAATAGCAATTAAAAATCTCCTAATTGTCTATAGAAGGTAAATGTGGTAGAAAGTTAACACAACGCCTCAAATCGTACTCTGTGCTCAACTCTGAGCTTTCAGGCAGCCAGTGAATAAGTGTAACTTCTGTTATCAGGGAAAAAACATCCTCTAGATTCAAAGGGAAAATACTTCTATTCCAATACAGATTTTAAGAAATACTCATGTAAGTGTTAAAAGATGCAGTTTAACATTAAAACAGTAACTATAACTAATGAAAGTTACTTTTGAGAATACCAGAGCTCTCTGGTCCTCTGCTACCTTTAAACCTTCTCAATGTGAATGGTGGGAGGAGAGAGTGGTGAAATTGCTCTAAACAGTAGGGTGAGATATCTCTGGAAAGTAAAAGGGTCAGCATTTGGGTCAGTGAACACACTTAACACGGCAGAACAGTTTTCTGCTTTTCAGAAAGGAGGATCATTTGAGAGGAAAGAATTTGACGTCTGACAAAAAGGCAGGATGTTTGCAAAACTGACAGTGAACTAAAGTGAACTGAAGAATCCCAAGGCTCTCATTCCTCCGTAACCCGATGCGTGGAACGTAAGACAAATAAACAAAGAAATAAAAACTGTGCAGGGATTTCGGGCTAGAGCTCTGTGGCAGAGCACGTGCTTGACATGCTCAATGTACGTGGTCCTTTGGTCCTTACCTACCACCCAAAAGCCAACAAACCAAAACAAACCAGCACTTACTAGAGCCGGGGTTAGGGTGAGTGCTGGAATAGATTTCACCTTTTATTTTGTAGCACCAAAGATCAAAACCGGGGCCTCGCACATGCCAGGCCAGTGCTCTACGTTGAGCTATAACCCTAACCCTCAGATTCAATCTGTATTTAAAATTTGCATATGTTGTCAAGGTGACAAGGGCTTTCCCACTCTCCTTTTGTCCCTCCCCCCATCCTCCCTCCCTCCCTCCCTCCCCTACTGGACCCCCCTGTTTCACTCCATTGTAAACCTTAAATTTTGCATGTATACATATAAATAAAATGGGGGGAAAAAGCAGAAAGTGAGGGTGGGGGCATATCTTGGTGCTTAAAGCCCTGCCTCGTATGCGCAAAGCCCCAGGTTCAGTGGTTCGATTCTGGACTACAGAGCAAGACCCCGTCTCAAAAAAAAAAAAAAAATATATATATATATATATATATATATATATATATATATATATATATATATATATATATACCAAGTAAAAATATTTGCATATGTTACTCACAGTGGAGTCTTCAAATTCTTACTTTTAAAAATATGCCTTAAAACATTATTTACCTAGGTTACTGAGCTGAGATTTTTGTCACTCTGTTAAATTTTGTTCCCAAGCTAATTGCCTCAGTCTTGCCTCTCTGGTCTTGGCTGTAGCTCATACACCTACGCTATTAAGAAATAATTTTAATAAAGCATACGTGTTTAAGAAGAAGTAGCCACAAGATGAGCTACCTTATAAGATTCTTGTCAGTTTTTATATGTTAATTAGAAGGTCTTTGTATGTCTAAGGGAATTGTTTTGTTATAATAATTATCATTGGTTGCTTAAAGTTACAAACTCCAAAATTGCTCCCTGTCCTTTAAGTTCACTTTCTAAGTAGAAAGCAGCTTATTTTAGCAAACTGTTTTGAGGGGCCTTGAAATAATACTTAAATACTTCATTATTTTACCACTTCAAAAATTTAAAACATTTTAATGAACTGCATATGTGTGTGTAGGTCTGAATTAATGGACTAAACATCCCTGGGTTCTACATACCTCTTATGAAGTGAATAAAGGAAACTTATAAATGTGATGAATAAAAGCAAATTGTTGTCAAATTTATTATAATGTACACGTTTGTTTATATTTCAACCTAAAACAAAAAACTAGTTATATACTTTATCTGAGGATCCCAAGCTATCACCTCAATCATTTATAACTCTCTAGCCAAACCCATATAACCCGCAAGTTTCTACAGCTACCTTAATCACAAGATATTAATCCTAGTTTTTTAATCTTTCAATACTAAATCTTCCCAGGGTTTAAATATGCTAAGGCACTCAAGAAGTTAGACGCAGTCCTGCTTACTGAGAATGTATTTTTTCTTTTTATTTATTTTTGGCACTATGAGAGCTCAAATACAGAGACACTCCATCACTAAGCTACATGCTAGTGATTTTTTTTTTTTTTTGAAATTTTGAGGTCCAGTCTCACTAAGTCACCTTGAATTTGGATCTTCCTGCTTCAGCCTGCCTTACAGCTGGTACTACAGGTCTCTACCACTGGGCCTTGCTAAGAAAACTTCTCTCTGAATATTTCAACTGAACGTTGGCTCTGTAAGGGATAGACATAGGTGTTCGTTTCTGATGACTGGGACAGAATACTTTACATCCACAACTTAAAGGAGGAAAGGTTTATTTTTAACTCACAGTTTCAGGAAGTCTCAGTTCATTCTGTCATGGGCAGCTGGCAGTGGCATAAGGTCCTGGCAGAGGCATAACAGGAGAAAAGCTACCATATACCGTTTGCGGGTCCTGGCCCAGTCACCTACCCCTTCCAGGTAAAGCCCCTGTGATCACTGCTTCTGAGCAGACCCCACGTCTTAAGAGCACAAAAAATCAGTGGATCAACCCCGATGATTGACTCACCTTCTAGACATGAGGCTTTTGGAGGATATTCCAGATCCAAACCATAGCAATTTCTGAGGTGATTGTTTTCATACCAAGTAGAATCTTGTCCCAGGAAATATGAGGATTGCCATCTTCCTATTCCAGAAATGGTGACCAAGCAGCAATTTCAGCCAGAGCCTTGTCAGTTCGTTCTCAGACCCTCACTAGGTTGTAGTGCAGCTCTTCACTCCCCAGGGGTACTCTCACGCAGCCCAGCTTCCTGGAGGTGAATTATGTATACTATCTAATCTTTCTTCTCCAAAAACACCGCTAACACCACCTATTTTTACTGCCTTTTGTGTCATTTTGTATGCATCTAAGTGTTAGTACTCTTTCTGTGTAATTTTAAGATCTTCGAACTTGATAAAATATTGCTTCTTTCATATTCTCAAGACCTACCATATTCGTGAATATTTATATCTGATCTAATTGAATTTTCTACCTGGCTGTCTGGCCTGTCGCCCCAACTCGTCAGGCCCTTCTATTAGCACGCCGAATCACAGAATTTTGTTGATTCTAGAGATGTTCTCCACGCCTCTGTCAAACTCAACCATTCCCTCTGGATCAACGGCAGAATAAGTGCTTTTCTCATTTATGTCTCCCTGTCATCAGGACCAAAGTATAAGATACATCAAAGTCTCTCTGGATGGTATGTGCCCTAGGGCAGTCACTGTGAACTCAGTACAAGAAAGAAAAAGTCCATAGATTTCCAAAATTAATTCAAATGGGCACAACTCCCTTGGAAACTGTGGAGCACACGCTGCCAGGCAAGGGAGATGTGCTGTGTGCAGTTTTAATGAGCCCACAAACCAGGGCTTCAGCTACAGCCTCCTATATTTTGGCTTATTTTGGAAAGAACAGGATAATGATATTTAATGGTGACCCGCAAGGAGACAGGCAGGGAAGAAGGGGAGATAACATGGAATAATCCTTCTGCACTTCAAGGCTGGGTCAACCCTTCATTAAAGTATTCTTTCCAGTTTAGGGCTCCGTGCTTAAGGGAAATTGAAAAACTAAGCACGAGTCTCAATCAACGACAGATCTAGAAAGTAGAAACGAAAACTCCCTAATTATCAGTGAGCCACTTGACTTATCTTTATTGTGCGACACTTAGCTGGTCTGCTTAAAACCATTGCTCCTAACAGCTGGAACAAAGGCACCTGGGAAACACTGTCATTTGAAACCATCCTTTGAGCTGCAGTTTCAGTATGTCAATGAAAAAGCTGTCCACATTGGACACATCATTTTCTAATGAATTTTAGTTTTATGGTAGCCATCATTTACTGAAATATGTTGTGTCCCATGCTGTAAGAATTTTATTTCTGGCCAAGAGCCTTTATTCTTATTCTCTTAGCCCGTAAGCAGCTCTGCAGCAGTCTGTCTCATGAACAGAGCATTTTCCAATGATGGCTTAGAAGCCAGAAATTGGAAGATGGAATGTACTTCTCATAGAAATAATGTGAAAAGCGCTGGCAGAATTCCAGGTCAGTCCACAAAAGGTACCCAGTCAACATATAATTTAGCTATAATGGGAAGGGCTTTTTGTCAGTATTTTTTTTCCATGCACCAATATAGGTATTATGATCCATTCATATCAATCTTGCTATGCCAGGAGCAAAAATGACAGATGAGTTCACCTAGCAAACCCCATGGAGTTGGGTCTGCTGTCCTCATTCCCTGCCATTAAAACACAAGTATAGCCATGACAGCATTTACATGTGAATAATGTTTATAAAATGCTTATTTTTGTCCTGTATTAATCAAGACACTCCCACAAAACTTCTACAGAGTGATGCCTCTCCATTTCACAGTTGGGGAACTAAGGCACAAGTAATTTGCTCAGGGTCACACAGCTAGCAAACAGCATTCCCGATTTGCCTAAAGCACGCTTGCTCCTGACCCATACTCTTTGTCACTATAGTGCAGGGGTCAGAAGACCACAGCCTGCCAGCTGACATTTTATGAGTAGGAGTTAAGAATGGTTTTACCATTTCAGAAGACTTGTAGGGCAAGAAGAAATCATATTGTGCCATGTGAAAAATAATGAAAAATGTAAATTTCAGTGGCGATAAATGAAGTCACCTATTTATACATCTTATCTATAGCTGCTCTCAGACCAGAAATATCATGCTAAAATGTTTATGCCATAATGGTAAATGGTACAAAAGAATGTAGAAAATATGGTTCCACTGATCGAAGAAAATACTGAAAATAATATTCTGAGCAATTACCAATGGCTTGTAGGAAAATGAGTAGATTTTTAAAATCTTGGGCTGGGCTGTAGCTGGGTGGTACAACCATTGCCCGGCATGTGTGAAGCCCTGGGTTTGATCCCAAGCAGCCATCAATCATTCAGCCAATCAATAAACAAAATCTCTATTTCCCATCTTCTCTGCAATGATCAGGTGTGGCTTTTGTAATAACAAAGTCAACTTTGAAAATCAAATAAATTGGCACAGAATACCTAATACTTAATTTGTCAAATAGAAGAGATTCTACGTGACAAAAAAAGACATTTAATGAAAGACTCTAGGATCAGACATTCTAACTGCATTGTGTCCATCTTGGGACCTTTGACTGTAAATCATTCTTTAGAACTAAAAATTGTCAAAGATACATTTTAAACAATGTAAAGGCCCTACTCATAAGTATAGACTTCATGTATTTTAAGCATATTTATTTTTCATATATATATATATATATATATATATATATATTAGTCTACAATTGGAGGGGTGTAGACTTTAAGATTTAATTTGTCACATCATTAAATACATTCCTTTTCTCATAATTATTATTAATACTATGTTGTGTGATACATAATAGTTGCATTCAACTTGTAAACTTGATGCGTGTACATATCATATCTTAATCATTTTTACTTTTCCTTCATTTCCCTCCTAACTGCATTCTTAATGTAGATACCCTTACATGAAATTTATCCCCACCAGGCCTGGTGATGCAGGCCTGTAATCCCAACACTTTATGAGGTTGAGGCAGGAATATTTCAAGTTCTAACCCAATATGGACAACTTAGACCTTGTCTCAAAATCAGCATTAAAAATAGGCTGGTGATGTAGCTAAATATGAAGGCCTGAGCTCAATCCCAATACCACAAAAAAAAAAGAAATTTGTCTCCACAGGTTATACTATTATGTTATCACTGAAGTATGACATGCCTAAAAGGTATCAAATTTTGAGTAAAGATAGAAGATTCTTATGAATATCGAAGCACTGTAGCAAGGGAGAAAAAAGTGAAATAAATGAAAAACATTTTATGAGAGATTTTATAATGCATCAAAAAATTCTTAGAATGGCCTTATTTTCACAGTGTACAAATCCAGCCCACTGTATTAGGTGTGTTAGTTACTTTCCCATCACTAGGACACAATACCCAACACTTAACAACCTAAAGAAGAGATGAGATTACCCAACACCCACAACTTATAGAAGAGGTTTAGTTGACCAGTATTTTCCAGTTTTGGGGTCTGGTCCAAAATCAGCTGGCTACATAGCAGAAGCCGCCCGGTGGAAAGACTTGCCACAGGACACCTGACTATCTCATGCCAGTCAGGAAGTAGGTAGAGAACAGAGGAGCGGGGGGCAAGAGTATATCCTTCCTCTCCCAGATCACAGTCAAGTAAATTACCTCCGACAATCCTACCTCCTAACAGTACATCCAGCACTGACTCATCAACAGATAAATCCATTATTGAGTATAACACCTCTGTGATCCAATCACCTTTGAAATACATTAAACTTTTGGGACATATTTTAGATCTAAACTATAACAGTATGCTTTTACGTCTTATGTCCTTTGATCATTGTAACATGGTAGCTTAATATTTTCAGAGCCCCGAGACACAGAAAGATTTACTTTCCTAAAGTTACATAACTTCTAAATGTGGGAATCTGGCATAACATCCAATTGTACTGAAATGGTGTTTCTTAGCTGCCTAGAAATATGGTAACTTGATACTATTGATATTATAATTCTCACTGTTGTTCCTCCGTCCTCATTGAAGAGTGCTACTAAGGCACAGAATCACTTCCCAATGTATTCTCCACTTCTCTGTGAACTGTTTGAATGAGAATTGATCTCCTTGGAACTGGTAGGGTACTGAGCATCTAGTCCAGAGCATGGCAGGAAACAATTGAAGGGTTAGGTGTTGGCTGAGTAGGTCAGACAGCGAATGTAGAATATCATCAAGGCAGGAAGGCATAGTTGGTGAAGTAGCTGATTCTCTTTAGCTAAATTCATGTTGGTAGACAAAATCTAGACTGATAAAAGAAATAAATGGGACTCAGATGGCTAACACGGCTCCATCCTTCATGAGTTTTTCGAACTGCATGGGTCAGCACCCTGGACAGTTCCAAGAACATAGGTTTGTTGTATGGGTGTTTTGTTTGGTTTTGTTTTCTGAAGGAGACTCCTCCTCTAGGAAATTGAGGTTACAAGTTGTTGTTTTACAACACATTTTTGACAAAGTATTTGTTCTGTTCTTTGTCCTCATGGATGTCCTGTGTGGCATTGAGAGGGTTGAGCTGCAATTAGCAAAGTAAACTTTCTTTCGAAGATGTCTAGGAAAAAACTATTTCCCAGATTGTTACATAGAATAGCCATGACTTCTGGAAAGATTTGTTTGTATCGGTAAGGATTCTGTCACATCCATTTGCATCAGTGAGGTAAATATGTAGTTATTGCCTCCCCACAGCTCGTCTCTCCTGAGCCAACTCAAAAATATTGACAACGCAGACCCTTCCTTGAAAGTTCTTCAGAAGAGGAATGTCATCTCTTTTGCAAGTTAGATTCTTAAGCTGTGCGCTCAAATTCACTCTACTTCTTAATTGTTACTGGCTGTTCTAATTTCCCATAAAATTAGATTATTCAGATTGTAGATCATCTTCATTTTTATTCCATAGCTGAAATTAATGTACCTATTCTTGATTAGTTCTCCAAACAACTTTATATGTTGTATAAGGGCCCCTTAATACAACAGCCTAGAGTGTATCTTCATAAATGCTCATATTTTTTTCTGTAGATTTGCCAACTGCTGCATCTGTTTCAGAAAATGAAAGCTCCAAATCGGAGCTACAGAAAGATTTAATGGGCTTCATGCTGCTGTTGTTGGCAGTATCCAGGTGCCAATAGCATTTCCCAAACTGTGTTTTAACAAACACTAGTCCAACACAAAGCTCTATGAAAGGAAATTATGTTTCAAGAAAAAAAAAATGTGCCATACTTTGTACTTATTCTTTTGGAGAATCACAATCCTAATTAGCATTATTTGTCTGGATTAAGAAAGGTTGTTCATGTTCTCAGTCCAGCATTTTCTAATTCTTTTGGCAACAAAACCCCTTTTTAGTTAACAGTATCCATAAATATCTCCTTGATGTACCACTTTAGAATAAAATAAACTATGTTAATTTAATATTTAACTAAATGCTAGGTGTATTATTTAAGAGACAATATATCTAATACATAAATTTGGTGAGGTTTAGAGCTTCTAATTTGAGAATCTATAGATTTTTTTATTCAATGTTAAATTGATAAAATTTTATAAATGTGACAGGGTTCTTTTTAGTTATACATAATGTGCCTATTATAATTTATAAATTTATTTATAATTTATGAACTATATATTATAAATATAATTTATAAATGTATAAATATATATAATTTATATATATATATAAAATTCTTAAGGAGACACATTGGAATGTAGATGAAAATACTTATAACAGGGAAGTATCTTGGTATAAATGCACATGGGATGCCAGGGGTGAACATAAAGGCTTGAGACACATGGGTATTTTAATCCATAATTAAATTATTAAAAGGCAGTAGAGAAATTCTACTGCTATTCTAGAATTTCATACTGGATGTGGAAATCAACCAAGCCAAAGTGGAAAAAAATGCTGACACTGACTGATTCTTAAACATGCTAACTGACCTTAAACATGTTAGCCCCTTCTCGCAGAATACAACTCTCAGTTTTAAAAGGGCATTGTGTCTGATTTTTTTGCATAGGAAGATGGCATGATTTATTTAGGATTCACTGAGGTGTGTTTCAGTTGAATATTCCAGAATAGAATGCCAACTACAAAAATTTCACTACTGTGTTTGCAGCTTCAACTTTGAAAGCACTTTTTCCAACCCATTTATTAAAACGTATCCACTTTCTGAGCCAAATGATGTAGCGAAACAAATTGTTCTCTGTATGTACACTTTTTTCCTTTTGATGTTAGCTACAGAAGAGTAATTTAATAATACTTTCAATTCATAGAATATCATAATTTTTGCTTCTCATAGGCCTTCTTCCTGATATGCAAACTTATATGAGGATCTGTGTACATGTATGTGTAGTTTATTCTCTTTTAGAGTGTATGTGAGTATATATGAGTAAAGTATATGTCTTAGTTACATACTCATTGCTGGGACAGAATACCCAACATCCACTACTTAAGGGAGGAAAGCTTTATTTTAGCTCACAATTTCAGAAGGTCTCACACTGTCCATTCATGGGCAGCCAACCACAGTGGAAGCACATGGCAGAGACCTACTCAGTAAAGCTCTTCACAGCAGAGCAGACACAAAGCCAAGCGAGGTAGGAGCAAGTCAATGTCTGGAGATTAAAGGAAGGCCAAAGATTTCCCAGGAATAAACTGCAGCAATGTTTCTTCTTCCTTCCTTTATTTAATTCAAGCTGATAGATGGGCCACCCACACCCAGGCTGGGTGCCCCTCCTTCACTTCTGGCCCACAAGTCAGTAACACACACCTGAGAGCTCTGCCCTGGGTAACCTCAATCTCAACAAACTGGCACAATCCCTTCAGGGCATGCCCCAAATATCCACCCTTTTCCCCCAGGCCCTATCCCCCCAAAACACACAGCTCCATAGGCATCCCCACTACCTCCAAATATGTGAGGCTTTTAGGGAACATTCCAGACCCAAACCATAACAGCATATATCTGTATGTTCACATAAATGAATATATTATATTCCCTTTTATTACAATGTGTATAGGTGTATACAAAATATAATACATATTAGTATGTATATATATGAATATGTGTATGAATATTCCATTTCTCTCCTGGGGAAGCACTATGTTTTCTAAATAATCTTTTATTTATGTAAGTCCTTGTAAAATATGTATTGCTTTGTGTGTATGTTTTTTCAATTTATCATGTACATAATATTTTTACATGGGTTTCTAATTTTTCATGTGTATTATAGTTTTAGAAATACCTTTAAACTTGGAAAAATTGCAATCATATAATAATCATTTAATGAAAGAATACAGTAAACCCCTGGGTTCCCATCATACAGTTTCCACAATGACTAACTCATAGCCAGACTTTTAAAATTTTTATTAGCATGCATTTGCAATATATAATAATTACATTCAACTTGAGGATGTGGCGCCTTTACGTATCACGTCATAGTCTGTTTACCTCCTTTCACCCCTTTCTCACAGACCCCCTTTCCCTCTCCACAAAATCTACCGTCCTATATCCTACCATCACTTTTTTGGTTTGCTCTTTTACTTATTTGTACTTTGGGTTTCTTACGTCAGAGAAGCCATGTTATGTTTAATCTTCTGTGTCTAATTTATCTTAGAAGCATCCTAGTCACAAGTACATCCTGCATACTTCTCTCCCATCTAGATCAAAGCACCTTGAGATGTCATATCGTCGAGTCTTTTATATATGAATATTTCCACAAAATCTAATAACAGAATGCTTATTATACTCGAGAAAAATAATGATTTCTTAGTACCACCATGTACCTAGTCCATGTGCAAATTTCTCCCATTGGTATCCCAAATGTTTTTGTCTGTTGGTTAACTTAGTATGCCAATAATAACTATGTATGGCAATTGATTGATATGTCTAAAAATCTCTTGATCTCTGTAGTTGCACTTTTTTCCATATATCGGATGAAAAACTATTTTCCTTGCTATACAGGTTTGCTTATTTTTCGCATTTTGTGTATCGTATACCCATGGTGTTTGCATATTCTTCTTGTCCTGTATTTCCTGGGAGTTGACAGTTAGATCTGGAGATTTGATTTAGTTCCAATTAATTTGGTTTTTTTGAGAGGAGGCTATTTCGTTGGCAGTACGGAGTCGTCCATTTGGGGGCACATTCTCTCTTTGTGTGTAATGTTGGCAGCCATTGATGATACTTGCTTAAATATTGACTGAACAGGTGATGAGAAATGGTCATACTCTATCATCCCACCTTTATTAACTGGAGCACTTTCATAAAAAAAAAAAAAAAACCTTTTTGACCGTTTGTTACAATGAGTACAGAATGGAAAGTAGAATACCTACACTTTTACTTTAGTCACTAGTTTGCAAGAGAGTAGGTCATTCCTTAGCCTTCAACAAAGGTGATCAGTAGCGTTTCCTTCTGTCATTGCACATTTCCTTCCTGATATAATAAGATGTTTTTAGAATCATTTATTCACTTCTTACTCCAGACCCTGAATTATCCATTTCTCCAAGAAGCCCTGTATTAGCTTTTTATTTCTGGAACAAAATACCTAAGAAACGCGGGGAGGAAAGGCTTATTTTACCTCATGTTTTCAGAGGTTTTGGATCATGGTTTGCTGGTACCATTGTTGTGGGCCTTAGGTGGAGCAGGCATTGTGACAGAAAGGCTTGGTGGTTCAGAGTTGCTCACTTCGTGGCAACCAGGAAGCAGGGAGAGGTAAATAGGCGGAGAAAGAAGAAGAGACCAGGGAGAAGATATCACTTCAGAGTCCCGCCCCCAGTGACATACTTCCTCCAGCTGAGCCTGCCTCCTATTAGCTTATTCAGCCATGAATCAATGGAGGTTAGTATTTTCAGGACTCAGTCACCCATTTAGCCGGCCCAATGCTGCTACAGAGAGGATCAGACCCTCCACACACAAGTCTTCAGGGGGACACTTTATGTGCTAACCATGTAAAATCTCCAGTTGCTTTGAGTAGCAAATGGCATTTAATTCTAACGTCTGGGAGTTAGGTATACTTACTACTGCTTGGATAAATGTTATTTGAAGTCTCTTCTGCAGACAGTTAGGAAATATGTATTTTGAAGATCGAATACATCATGATCTCATATTTTCAATTCAAAGTCAGAACTCTGGTATTTTCATACGACCTCATTGATCTTCCATGTGTATATACTTTCTCCGTAACTTTCTAACAGCACCAACATCTATTGTCATTGGCTTCATCCTCTAAGTCACACAGTCTCAAAATAGTAATACGTGTGTCACAAACAACAACATATACTGAAAATGGTTACATAGATCGCGCAGTTCTTTTGTCCTTAGAATAGGCTCAGCTAGTAATGCTTAATTAAATAGCTGAAATGTTAAATAGCTTGAAATGTTTCTTTCTTTACACTTATGTCACTAGCTCAATTCACAGTTAGGCTCTTTTCTCTCAGTTTGCTTTTGATTTATAAAAATATCCTTTTGTGATTTAATCTTGGTTTATAACTAATCAAAATATTTACCTAGTCCCACAGTGAAATCCATGAAACTAGGTTTATTCAGAGAAGACTAATTTTTCTCCCTGTCCTCTTTACCTTGTTCAGTCTTTCCTAGAGGTAAATTTTTATTTTATCTTCAATTTTATTCTATCATCTCATTATTTTTCAATATATTTGTATATATGTATGTGTATATATGATGTACACACACACACACACACACACACACACACACACACACATTTTTTTAAAAAAATAACCAGTAGCCTACAAAATATACTTTGCTTCTTTGTAATTTTTTTTTTGAGAGAGGGTCTCTCTCTGTAGCCCAGCCTGGTCCTGAACTCACTATGGAGCCCAGGCTGGCCTTGGACTTGAAGCAATCCTCCTGCCTCAGCCTCCCAAGTGCTGGGGTTACAGGTGTGCGCCACCATGCCCAGCTTATGCGGTGCTGGGGAATCGAACTTGGGTGCTTAGCATTTCATTTAGTGCTTGCTAGGTAAACACTTTAACTGCTGAACCATTTCTCCAGCCCCTTCTTCTTGTTTTTATTTCATAATATATTCTGAAGACGATTCCCCAAGAATATATCAAAGTAGTCTTTACTCCATATTGCAGCTACAGAGAATACTGATGTATGTTTGGGTTGTTTCTAATCTTGTGCTACCATGTATAACCCCAGTAGCACTATGTCTTTGAGGTCTATATTTTAATATATACATCATCTATTTCAAACATGTCCAACCTGCACTGCTTTCTTTTCTCTTCTTTTTTCTTTTCTTTTTTGCTTACCTTTTTTGCCCTTGATTTTTTTGAATGAAGAGAAATTTTCTAGAGCCACATAGAATATATATAGTTAACTTACATATGGAAGGACTGAAACTTACTTTTAAAGATATTTCATTGTAACATTAAAAAAATCAAGACCAAAACAAGTGGTGAGCATGCCTATGTTCTATTCCATTACATTGAACTGCGGCAACATACTCCATGTAGCACTTGGCTCTCCTAGCACTATCCCCATGACAATCCTCAACATCATCACATTGTTTAGGCTCCAGCCCTTTGTGCAAATTGCCCACATCACTCTTAAGTTGAAAGTGGTGCTGTACACACAGGCCCCAGTCCTGTGAGGGTCTTGAAACACCAGCTCCATGAACAGTCTTGTTTGTACCTATGGCCTCGTTCAGTGCTATAGTTTGAACATCCTCATCAAAACTCATGTTGAAATTTAATTCCCATTGTGAGCTAATAAGAGAGGGGACCAGGTAGGACCGTCATGGAGTGATTGGGTTTTAAAGGCTTGAACCTCATGACTAAACTAGTCCATTCATGAGTGAATGAACTTAGAGGATTCATGAGTAATTCAGGGAGTACTTGGTCTTTCTCTGGCTGGCTTACTCTGTCTCACGATGCTCCACCATGCATAGAACTACATGAAGCCCTTACCAGATGCCAAGCAGATGCTGATGTTATACTCATGATCTAAAACTATAAGCTGAAAATATTAAGATAAAATACCTAGGTGCTACTCAGTTACAGCAATGGAAAACAGATCCTAACCTATGTGTCATGGGAATAATTTTTCCTGGGAAGACATGACAACCATGTCTGTTTGCCCCAGACAGACCATAACAGATAGGCCAAAGTAAGAATTCTACCAGAGTCCAATTTGGTAAACGAATGACTTTATTGGGGTCACTTACCAGAGTATTGGTGAGGGGTTACAGTCTATTTTCTTACGAAGAGGCACATCAGAGGAAACTGTATCATTTCAAAAGTAGCTGTCTTGGTAGAACGTGCTTGGCTAGCCATAAAAAAGGAGAAGAAGAAACAAATGGGTGTGCTTCCCATAACTTCTCTGAGTTTATCTTACAGAGAACAAGATTCAGGAAAATTTAGTACGTAATATGTGACCCTGTCACTTCATAGCATGGGCCCTTGCTTCAGTGATAATGGAAATTAAAGCTGAGGCACTTAGCATGAATTTACAGGAAAAGAGTTTAATTAGAAAGTAAAAGAAAATGAGGGAGGGCACAGCTGTGACAAAGATCAAGCTGGCCCCCTAACAAGAGAAAATACGGAAAGATCTTCAGTTGGAGGAAATGAAGGAAACGCGTGTCTGGAGAAGATCTGCCTCCCAAGAGCCCCGAAGGGCTGGGAGTCCTGATTCCCTAACTGGAGGAATTGTTGTGACTTGAGGGGCAATTTACTTCCCTTAGTGTGATTATCTCTGCTTAGGGGTGATCGCAGTCATGTTAATCATCTGCTGAATTTCAAGGTAACCAGTATTTAGGATAATTGGGACTCCTGGATACACCCAAGTATCTCTGCAAATTCTAGAAAAAAATTAGCTTTATCTTGGTATATTCCATCTTGAAGGAGGATGAAATAAGCTATGTAACTTTAAGGCCAATAAACTTTAACTTGCCAATTTGTAGACAAAGATTTTCTAAATTACCAAACTGTCTGTATACATAACTCAGAAGGGACTGACCCCAAGTTTTACAAACTGAAGGTTAGGCTTTGTTCCTTTAGTTACTCATTGGACATCTGTGGACCCAAGTGAAGAGTAATAATGTTTTGGCCAAGAATACCTTTCCGTCCTTCACAGCCTCAGAAAAAAACACAAGTCATGCTGTTAATTAATAGCAGGTTAAGGGTTCAGGAGAACCCTGTTTGCCCTTTGACCTATGGTAGTGTCTTATTGTGTCACACCCATAGCAAGTATAGAACGTTACATGCTTACATTTTTTCTTGTTTTCTTAAAATTAATTTTTAAAAGTCACCATATCATAACATTTTTTAAAAATTAAGTCATTCTACTTGTATAAAGTTCAAGTCTTGCAATATACCCATTTTGGATCTAGGCTATGTTAACATTCTAGCACATTGACAAACATTCTATTTTATTTCATGTAAGATGTTAAAAAACATCGATGTCCTTGGAAAATGTTTCTGACTATAGCTTTTTAACCTTCTGTAAAGCATGTTTTACCACAATGAAAATATTTTGAGGTGATTTTAGAAAGAAATAGTGTGACTTGACCTAAGACTCTGGGAAGTGGGGGGTGGGAGAGATTGACTTAAATAGAAAAATCTGGGCAATGAAAGACAGGCACCTGCTTCATAATTTAACATCACAGGAACAAAAAAAATCCAAGAGGGTTATCTTCAAGTTTTTTTTTTCTTCATTTTGAAAGTCTGCTTGCATTTGTATATTCATAAATCAAAAGACATAAAGAAACATAAAAATTAACATTCTGACGAATAACCAGCTTAGCTTTAGAGGTTCGTTGCCTGTAAGACAGAAACAAATCGTGTGTTTGTGTGCATGTATTTATATTTACTGTGTTTTAATTTCTGTTTATTTTCATATAAAAATAATCTGGAAAGTTCTACCTATGTATGTTACACAAACTTTTCGTGAAACATGATTTCATTTTCCAGCATCCTTGCCAGACTAGGTATGCACGAAAGGGTTCTTTTTTTCTTGCTACCTATAACTAATTTCTAAAGCATGGCCCTTTGGCTCATTCAATAGTTACCAAAATGCAAATGATAGTGGTTCATATGCAGAGAGGAGATTTTCAAAAGCTGTACGTTCTCAGGCTCTCTGGGGTCACTATGTTTCCCAGGGCGGCCATGACCTGTTAGTGACTCATGAAATCAATTCTATAAGTCATAACTAGCATTTTGAAATATGACCTAAGGTAGAAAATAAGGAGAATTGTGTTTAGTATAAATACTATTTTTGAAAACTTTTATTTCATTCCAAATAAATATACGTGTATATTTACATACTATTTCAGAAAGGAAAATGGATTTCTTCTTGTGGGGAGCACTTAAAAATGTCAGAAAGGCCCCGTTATGGGGACCTGTGGGTCCCAACTCATACACCAGTCACATATTGGGGTGCTCTGTTTCATCTCCCTGTGAGCTTCCTCTTCTTTTGGTGCCAAAATTCAAATACGGAATATCCGTCTTATTATTATTGCTTTTCTCCTTTGTAAAACTCATGGCGTACTGTAGAATGTCAGGGGGATTTCTAGTCCCACGTGTCTTTTCTACTGTGTTTATTAGGCCACACAACTCAAAAGTTCTTTCTTCCCTACCTTTTTATTAAATTGGATTTTATGCTGTTATGAGTATCAGGAGGCATCATTATAATTTTATAGGTATTTTTGAGAATGGATATATGAGTTCAGTAGAATCTGCATCACTTCTTTCACTATTATTAAAAGTGAAATTGAGACATTAATAATATATGTCAGATAATTTAAGAGAAATTCATTGTTGGGCCCAGTGGTGTGGGTCTATAATCCTAGCATTCTGGGAGGCTGAGGCAGGGAAGATTGCAAATTTGAGTCCAGCCTGGTCAACTTAGTGACATACTGAGGCTGTCTTTTAGTGACTTAGTGAGACCGTCTCTGAAAGAAAGAAACAAAGAAAACATGAGCTCAGGATATAGCTCAATGTAAAGGCCGTGAGTTCAGTCCCCAGAAACACACACACATGTACAAAGAAAAATTGATGGGTTCAGAAATATTCTTCTTGTCTAGAACTTGCAGTAGATAATTGATCTTTGATCACTAAGGTTCAACAAGTGAGGTGGAGGAAAAGTAGATGCTTACAGGAACAGATGGTCATATCTTTACTAAATAACCCCTCAGGTCTAACCAAGGACACTCTTCTAGAAAATATTTCAAAGATGTTGGTTCCGTAAAGGAATTTCTGTAAAAATGCAAGATTCTGGCATCTATTAAAAGAGCTGTATACCTGGCTTGAAACTGAGCCCAGGTTAATGTATCATTTTTAACAGTATTATAACTACAAATAATAAAATGTACCATATGAGGTTTGATTACACACAAAGTATTGCCCACTTTTATGTCAACTAAAAATTCCATTTTCTTTCACGTGACAAGAAGAGCCCTGAGGGACCCATGGGATCTTGGCCACTGGTGTTTACACCCTGTATAACCTGCTCCTGATGAGTGTGGGCACAGCCTTGACTTTGAAGGCTGTCACTCCTATGATTGTGCTAGCCCATATGACAAAGGCAAGGGAGTTTTGCAGTTGTAATTACAGGCTCTACTTAATTAGAGTTAATTTATTCAAAAGGGAGATTATCTTGAGACAGTTTGACCTAATCAGGTAAGCCCCTTCAAAGAGACTCTAAGAAGTGGAGATACTCTTGCTGACCTCAAAGAAACATAAAGCCCATGGGGTGCAATCCTGTAAACAGAAGGGGCCTCTGAGTGCTCAAGGTTTCATTCTTATAGCTACAGGGAACCTGCCAACCTACCAAAAATCCATGGAGGTTAAAAGAGGACCCTGAGCTCCAGTAAGAATGACTGCCTAGCCAAAACCTTGATTTCAATTTCACCCAGCAAAAACCCAGTGTAGCCAGGTCCAAACTACTGATTCAGAGAAACACACATGTTGCTTTAAGCCACCGTGTGGTAATGGGTTACAGCAGCAGTATAAAACTATCCAAGTGAATACCTAGTAGCTCTCATAAATTCAGCAATCGTGGACTCAACGGAACTCTTCTAAGACTTTCCAAACTACTCACAAGACTATCTCCATTGGAATATGATGAAAATGCAGCACTTAGAAAGTCTCTCCCAAATTTTAGAGTAAAAGGGACATTTCTAGGGAATTCCCAAGTCCTGTTTCCACCATTCCAGCTCTCTGAGCACCTGGCACACTCGAAGTGTAAAGTGAATGCTTGTCCCTCCCACTCAGGTGGGACCCTGAGTTTCACCAGGCTGCTGATACATCCAGGTGGGTCTCATAAACCAGAGAGTCCCTGTTCAGACAAGGGTAGCTTGGAAGAGGGCAACAGGTAATTATTCCTAGAAGCCTTCTATAGATGTGCTGCTGTAACATCAGTGAACTCATTTAATTTTAATAGCATCTTCTGCATTAGAAATCACTTGTCCCTCTTTTAGGCATGAGACACCCAGTTTAGAGAGTTGAAGTCACCCAAATGAGTCATAGTTAGTATATGGTAAACACAAGATTTGAAGAAAATCTGAAAGATTCTGAAAAGTCTCTCGCCACCACATCACATTCATAGATGTAAACAGCACATCAAACTCTGCACATTCTTCTCAAAGTGCCCAACTCAATCATTCATGTGTGATCCTAACAGCCACCATTTGTACGTCCCTTCACGGGCTGCAGTGAACCTGTACTTGTTTCATTTGATCCTCACAGGGTTGATTGCTCATGCAAAACTGTCATATACTTTCCCTTTTAAAAAAAAGTCAAAGCTACAGTATCTGGAAGAGAAAAAGAGTAGAGTTATGTCTAACAATTCATTGATACAAAGGAAAAAGAAACAAGAATGGCCTATAGACATTTAGATGACCAAAGTTGTCTTTTTTGTCAACAAAACAATAGCAATGCTTATGATCTGTCTCTGAAACTGAAAGGTTACAGTGAAAACCAGACATTTTGTGCTTTTTTAATTCAAGACATATCCCCAGGAAGTGATCTGACTTTAAAATACAAACTGTGTTTGCTAAATGATGTCTGTGGCAGTTTGATAGATGTCAACCCTTTTCAAAAACCATTTTTGCTTTCAGGAGGAGATAGCATAGGAAAAGCACAGAATGCTTTTTTTTTTTTCCAGATACATCAGGCTAAACAAAAGCAATGTGTCTTTCAGGAAACATTGTTAGTAGCTGGTAAGTGGACTTATTCAGAAAAGGAAAAAGTTCAGGAAAAAGAACCAGTAAGAATGAACAGGTTAAGGTCTGGTCGTGGCATTATTTTATAGGTTGTAATTCTTGAATTTAGTGTGTATGTCCATATTTGGATTAGGAAAAATATAGGTACATATCAGGCTTTTCACGTTTGAAGCTACCAAAATTTTGCCTGTCCGTTACCAAATATAGTTCTTGGAGCACAGAAAAGTTATTTGGGCTGCATAACTTATGCCGTACCAAATTTAGGTCAGGAAAAATTTACTTGGCTGACTGCTTCATGAATAAATGTCATGCACTGGAGAAAACAAAAACCGAACAGAAATATTGGGAAAAGGGGGAGAATTACTTATAGAAAAGATTAGTTAAAAATTGAAAGAGTTAATGAGAATATGAGAGGTTGGAAGAGTGGCAAAAAGATCTTTTTAATTGGGGCATGAGTGTTACCCACGTTGAAGTTTTCACCGAACTTTTATTTAAGAAAGAATCTACTTCTTTTTTTAAATGAACGTTAGTGAAAGCAAATTGTATAGTGTGGAGGGCTTGTGACTTTTGCTTGGTTGAGCAATTATTTTAAATTGTCAGTTTAAGAAAGAGAAAGTTGATGTCTTCAAATTAGATTTCATTCTGTGAAGAATAAAGCGGTCTCCTCTTTCTTCAATTGCTCTCCCCTGTTTTTAGTTCTTAATCCTGGAAACCCAAGATTTTGTTCGAAGAGAAAATAAAAGAGTTTTCTTTTGCAAATGCTGTGCAATTACCGAGTGCATTCAAACAGATGATTTATTGAGTTCGGAAATTGACAGAATCTATTTAGTAGTAATTCATGACACTATTTTCAAAATCTACTGAAAAAATATTGATTTAACTCTCACTATGAAAGATCAGACAGTAAGTATACATACACTTGGAAAGTGTTCTCTTTTAAAGGAAAGATATGCCATTCCATAACTAATACTTTTCCTTTGTTCAAGACCTTTATTCAAATATAGATGTGTTTTCTTATCTGAAGTTCATTTACCTTAGAGTTGCCGAAACTACATACAAATAGCATTGATGCTCCAGGGACATGCGAAAATGAACAGCTGGGATTGATGGAGAACAAGGCAATCAAAGCATTTAGCAAAGAACAAAATAATCATCTGTGTGACCTTAAGGTGGGATATTATCTAGAATTTGCAATAATTTGACTTCATAAAAGTGATTGCTTGATTTTAAGAAAAATTCAAATACTGCATGATTTCTTTAACTTCGCCCTACCAAGTATGGACTGACTGAGAGAGAACCTAAGTGTTGTGCAGTAGTCACACTGCCTTGCATGCATGAGAGGCACCTGGATTCGATTCCCCGCACTATCTATGAGGGGAGGAGAGGGGATGGAGAGGAGCACTGTTAGCCCAAAAGGAAATGAAAATAGAATTTGGGAAATGGAAAAGAAACACTTTTTTCATTAGTTTCAGGTTTTTCTTCGTAATGATTTTCAATAAAATGTTGCTGCATCTTTATTAATCTGGCATGTGATGTGACATGTGTCTGGACAATAATTGGTGTGTATATATTTTTGTCACTTCCCAGAACCTGAGAGTAGTTCTCCCTAGTGTTTTCACCTTCCCTCATATTTTTTTGACAGCTCTAACACTAATTTCTTTTGTCAAATAGAAATTGTGAATCTTGCTTATTTTTACTGTTCACTGACAGTGAGGAAACCAGTAAGCGTAAAAATTTATCCAGATATTTCTACTTTTCAATCAATTAAGAATTTATAAATTTCAATATACTATTTATGATCAAATTTTTTTCTTATGTAAATAAGTTAAAAACCAGGCACAGTAGCACACACCTGTAATCCCAGCACCCAGGAGGCTGAGACAGGAGAATTTCCATACATTCACGGCCAACTTGGGCTACATCATGAGCTCAGGACCAGGCTACAAAATGAAACCTTGTTAAATAAATAAGTTAAAACATAATGCCTATTCAGTCTCACCTTCTCTTTGGTTATATATTCCCCAGAAAAGTTCCTTAGCTATAAATTAGCAACTTCAAAAATCTTGTATTTCACCTCAAAGAATTTTCTGTCTCTGTCAAGTGGTACTATATATTTTAAACACACTTATCTATAATTTTCCCATAAGGTGCTAAATGAGCAACTGATATGTTTTTTAACAAGTCACCTTGAGGTGTTTATGAATGCCTATTATATGAAAGGCATTATTCTAGATAATGTGAAACATTTTTCTAAATAACCTTTAGTTCTAAAGAAGCTTAAAATCTAGGTATCATAAATGTAACATAACAATGTGAAGCAATATATGGTACATGTGAGGAGTGTTGTATGTTTCAAGAGCGGATCATTTTAAAGGTTAATAGTTACCCATTACTAGCACTATAATTTAATTTCTCTCAACAACCCTGTGACAGCTTTGTTATTCAGCACTCTTCTGGTTGCAAGTGACAGAAACTCTGACTCAAATTGGATTAAGCATAAAAAAAGGGCTGTGTTGGCTCATACCCATGACAGAGATATACCCAGGGGCTCTGACATTGTCACCTGGACTCGGGGACATCTGCTTTTCTTGTAATCTTGATTTTCTCTGGACTGGCTTCAGTCTCACACTGACTCTCGTAGCCACCAACTCGCCTAAGCTTATATCTTGCAAGCTTTGGAACAGGTAGCAACAATCATCTTCTTTCTTAACAGTCCTATCCAAAGAGTAGGTCTACCAGTCGTCTCAATTGTTTCATGTGTCCCTCTTGATCCATTTTCTATGGCTGCATGCAGGACCAGACTCATATATGCAGCTACATGGGACCTTGTACTTGAAAGAGTTCCCTGCTAATTCTCTGCTATTGCTATGTTGAAACTCTCAATGACTTTTGAAGAAAGGGTCCTATATTTTCATTTTATACTGTACCCCACAAAATTATGTGTCCAAATCTGATAGGATGTGATAATTGGCCAGGTGTGAGCCATATGATCGCCAAAGGAGCCAGTTTGGTGGGGTCATGCCATCGTGCGCACACAGTGACAGTGGGGGTGAAGTCAGCGGCTCTTTTAAAAAAAACTGTGAAGCAATGTGTAAAGGCCTGGCAAAATCAATAGATGCTCCCAGCGTAAATGTTCTTGTCAACATGCCTCAAAACGAGGTATCCAATCCCAAGTAGTATTTAATAAAGCAGTAATTTAGCTGGGCCCAATGGCACAAGCCTGTAATCTCAGCCCTCTAGGAAGCTGAGGCAGAAGGATCTCAAATTTGAGCCCAGTCTTGGCAGCTTGATAGCAACTTACTGACACCCTTTCTCAAAACAAAAAATTAAAATATCTGGGCTTGTAGCACAGTGGAAAAGCCTTCACCAATAAATAAGTAAATGAATTCTAAAAGGTTGAGCAATCAAGTCAAAGGGAGATGAGTAGACATCTCTGGTTGTAACAGTTCTGTGGAAAGTTGGGGAGATTTTATTTATCTGGCCGACTTCAATCAATGCAAAGTGACAGGAGCCATCCTGCACTCACCTGTCAGGTATGACTGATGGCCGGTTCAGTTGTTCAAATAAGCAAGGTAGCGGTGATAGTAATTGTTCAAGGGATTCCACTTTCGCTTTCTGTTTGATTTTGATATGCATGATTTAGGCTTTAAAACCTGCATCTTGCTTAGATGAACCTGTGTATGTGGGAGAAGACTAGGGTTTGTTTATTCCCCAGAGAGTTTTGAAAATACAATATGTCCCAATATATCTATGGTTCAAAACTTACCATTTTCTTAAAGTTCTCTCTCTCTCTCTCAATTTTTTGACAAAGGGTCTTGCTCTGTAGTTCAAGCTGAACTCACTATGGAGCCCAGACTGACCTCAAACTCATGACAATATTCTTACCTCAGCCTCTCTAGTGCAGGATTTATAGGTGTGTGCCACCACCCCTGTCTTATGTGGCGCTGGGAATCAACTCAGGGCCTTGCAAATGCTAGACAGGCACTTAACTACTGAGCTACACCTCCAGCCCATTCTTAAAGTTCTTTCCTTGGAGGGTTCCATTTACTATTTTACTGTTCCCATGACATCGCCAACCTTTCCAAATCTTCTCTCCTGTGTTACCCAGTAGATGTGCCCACAGTGCTGCTTTCTGGTGCCAGCCACAGCAAACCCATCTGTGGCCTTGTCTCCCTCATCCAGACGATTACGAAGTTATTGGCAGTCTACCTTCCTTAGAGGCTGTCTCTTATGATCTCCAAGGAACTCACTGTGAAGTAATTTTAGCTCCTCGGGAGGAAAAAATGTGCAAAAGAAGTGTTATGATTAATTCTTTCATTCTTCTCAAATGGTGTTAGTTGCAAGAGAAAATGGGATGGAACACAGGAAATGGACTTGAAAACACATATAAACACCTACTCTGTGAAGTACCCTCCGTGCTGAGACTCAGCATGACACCATTAGAAGCACAGATTTGGCCAAAATCCATCGTGAGGCCTGTCTGGGCAGAAGCAAATCTTGGTTTGTTTCCTGTTTGCATACAAGAAAGTAAAGATACCTTTTCAGGTAAAACTTGGGAGTTCAGTATGTCAGGTGGTTATAATCAGGGATAATATTCCTAGTATTTTAATAACATGCACATCCTGGGCACAGGTGAGGGAGATACCTGACCAAAACGTCAGGCATCACCAAAGCAGTAGGTTCCAGTGGAACCAACGATGGCGCACCTGGTGAAGGTGTAAGATGTTAACATTACTTTTGTGCTAACAAATCAGCCTGCCACTGCTGTGTGTACATGTGTGCACACATATGAACATATACTCCAAGACCTCTGAGTCAGAGACAGACTTGGCACCTGGGCAGCTTTTCCTAAAACCCAGTTTTGGGGCTGGAGGAATGTCTCAGAGGTTAAAGCACTCACTCAAGCACTGAGTACCTGAGTTCGGTTCACCAGCAAGACATAGGCTGGGCGTGGTGGTGCACACGTCTAATCCTAGCAGTCGGGAGGCTGAGACAGGAGGATTGTCTTGAGTTTAAGGCCAGCCTGGGCTCCATAGTGAGGTTAAGGCCAGCCTGGGCCCCAGAGCAAGTCACTGTCTCAAAAAAATAAATAAATAAACCCCTAAAACCCTAGTTTCTTTCAGGGGTAAAGGGTAAGTCATTGAGAGCCAGATGTTCATACCTGCCTAGAGGGTCTTTGCACTATAGGAGAAAAGTGCTGAATTATGCAATAGTGAGCTTGTGTAGGAATGAGTGGCACATCTGCCCATCATACTATCTGGAGGAAAAGAGGGTGACCAGTACTCCATCCTGTTGAGAGTAGAAGGAGACATCTCTGCCTCTCCACCCTGGCATAGAAACGCAGGGGCCCAGGGGAGAAAAGTGTGCCCATCAGTGTCCAGGTCTCAGTCTTACAGGTTGCTATTCTTTCATTGTTTAAGTCAGGTTCTAGAGCTGTTTCCTTAGAAAGTCCTGACTATGCAAAAACATGGAAATGTTCATGCACTGTTATTGCTTGACCTAACTTTAGCTACTCACTGAGCACCCAAACACTTGGCTTTCCCCTCAGTGCTGACTGATTACAATGGTCCTGGAGCATTCCAGCCCCATTGGTCCGGATGGTTGAGCTGAGAACCCCAACTATTAAGTAAATTTTTAAGTAGAATTCGGCATGGCTTGAAACTGAGTTGGTAGTAATTACATATCATCAAGATGGTGGTTGGCCAATAGTTCCTAGTTCAGGCTGCTTTAAGAAACATAACGGCATTGCCCATTGGTGTAGCCCTTGCCAAGTATACATGAGGCCCTGGGTTCAATCCTCAGTACCACTTAAAAAATAAAGAAAACACTTAACCTTTATTGCTCCCAGTAATGGAAGCTGAAAAGCTCACAGTCAGAGGGCCAGCAGATCTAGTGTCTCCTGTCATATTATTGTATCCTTGCATGGATACAATAATTCCATCAGAAGAGTCCCAGGCAGGGGTCAGGTAGGGGGAGGGACAAAAGGAGAGTGGGCAAGTCTTTGTCATCTTGACGAGAGATCTATGTGCACAAAATGCTCAACCTCATTGTAAACCTTAAATCTTGCACTAATACATATCAATAAAATGGGGTGGAGGGAGAAGAAGAGGCTCACAACCTCATTACTTCCCAAGGGCCCCACCTCAGAGTCCATCACCTTGGGGACAAGGTTGGCTTCAGCTTAGGAATGTTAGTGAGGCACAAACTTTTAGCACCTAACACTCTACATAACTCTACATAGCATTGACTTTCCAGATTGGGATAAGTGTGCTGCTTTGAATATTTGCACAGCCAGCAATTAATTGGATAATAATGTTTAATATCTAAATGGTTTTTGACATCTAATATCTCACATTTCTATTTGGTAGAAAAATAATTACGAATAGTGGGTCATTGGCCGGTATTGTTTATTCCATCAAATGAAAAGAAGCTGCCAAAGCAGGTACAGTAGCATGAATGTGCAATCCCAGGACTCTGAAAAGAAGATTGCAAGTTCAAGCTAGCCTGGGCAACTCAGCAAAACTCTGTCCCAAAATAAAAACTTAAAGGGCTGGGGTGTAGCTCAGTGTTAAGGCCCCGAGTTCAACATCCAGTACTACAAAAAAGGGTAATTCTTGAATCATGTGTTATTATATGAAGACTATTTAATCCTGAAGATTGTTGCGATGTAAGAGCAGCGTTTTTTCCCCAAAATGTCTCTGGTCTCGGAACCCACAGTTTCACGAAGTAATATATAATTATCATAACAGGTATTTATTCATATAATGAATGAGCTTTATATTCAAGAAATCATTATAATTGGAATCAACAACTGGGATCCATTTCCAGACCACGACTCCTAGTAAAGCCTCTGCTAAGTAGAAGAGGTTACGCCACTCTCCTATAAAATAAGAAATAAGGGCACCTTGGATAAGTAGCTGATTGTGGGGCTGGAGTAGGGCGAGTACAAGAGAAGCTTGCAACATCTTGTAGCAATTGGAAGTCAGGAAATGCTGGCAAGAAGAAAGGGGTACTGTGTCACAGGGGCACAGGAGCTGCCCTCAAGGAGTTCCCAATGGCCAAACCTCAAAATCTCGAGGAACAAAACAGGAGCATATTGCTAGAGTAAAGCCCAATGCAAAAGTTAAAGAGATGCGACTCCATACTGACATAAACGAAAGATTTACTAAGTCACTGCAAAGGACTAAGATTTACAGAAGAATTCCAAATAATTTTTGTAGCTTCCCTTTCTTTCTCGGAAGGGGAGCCTAACCCTGCTTCTCCCCTGGTAAGTTCAGATACACTTTGGGATTGTTTCCAAATAGTATGTAAAAGGAGGAAAAACTGTACTGTAGAGCAAGCCGGCTAGGGATGCCCTGGTCAGGTGATTAAGGTTCACATCACGAGCAATAAGTCATGTTGATGGCATGTACTGCTGACATAACATAATGAGAAAAGAGCGCCTCTTCAGTGGTAGTCTTTACAAAAATTCATAACCTAGTCTAATCGGGAAGAAAATGTCAGACCAACCCAATTTGAGAGACATTCTATCAAATAGCCTCCCAGTACTCCTCAAAACTGTCAAGGTCATGAAAAATAAGGAGAGACTAAGACACCATCACAGGCCGGAGGAGACTGAAGAGACACACCAATGAAATTTGCTGTGGCACCCGAAATACATCTTGGAGCGGGAAAAGGACCCTAATAGGAAAACTGATGAAATCCAAATGACGTCTGAGGTAAGAGCAATGTACCACTCTTGCTTAGTTAGTTGCAGTCAACACACCATGGTGATCTAAGACTGTGCAAAACGGAGGAAACTGGGGGAGGGGTAAATAGAAACTCCTTGTGCTAATTTTGGAACTTTTCTACAAATGGAAAATAATTTTATTGGAATAATGAGATGAAGCTTTACCCTCTTAATTCTGAAACATAATTTTCTTTGTTCTATTAGTGCTCTGCAGGCAGGGTACTGTGTAATTGGAGGAAATACCATGTTGTATAAATTAGGGAAAATGTAGCCTCTGAGAAACAGTTTGAGAGGTAGGACTGAAGACTGGCTCCACCAGCCTGGCCCAGTATCGCACTCAGCATATTCATATCCACTATAGAATCAAGCTGTGATTAACTAAAAGATGAAATGAATGCAGTGAGTCTGTGAGAATTGAAGTATATGCAATGTCCCATGGCAGAAAACATCTACCTCATCCATGGTATGGCCCAAGGTCAAGTCTTTGTGCTAGTTCACCCCAACCCTTCAGCAAACCTAAAAAAGACGCATCTTTTCTGAATGGTTTTGAAAATCTAGGCATCATACAGTATAATTTTTGTACACAATTTCTATTCTTACCACCTTGACTGCCTCTTGATCCTAAATATCAATATGCCTGAGTTGTTATAACCGAAAGAGTTTACTTCATGATAACACAAGCAACAACTATAATCCAAATATATGGACTTTTCTGTCGTGATTATGTCCATCGGAATAACATGTGAAATGAAGCAGAAGAAACACACTCTTCATAGGATCTCAAGAAATTTTTAAAAAGAAAGAGCACTAACATGAACTATCTCAATTTTCTAAAACTTGAAAGGCATTAAGTGCCTAAGAAATTATTCATCAAAAGCATTTCACTTTCCTCTTAGAGATGGAAGGGTGGAGATTTTTACATAGCAGAATGTATTAACAGCTTCCCAGTATCCTTCGGATTTAGGAACTATAATTCTGAGGCACACTTTCTGTTTGAACAGTACTCGGAGATCGTTTAGAAAGTAGCATAAGAGATTATTTCCCCAAGATCACGTCTTCATAATTCAGCTGTTAACTGATAAGAAAATGGCCTTTTTCTCTCATTTGCAGTAGAAGGATTCTTTATCCTAATCTGAAGTTTAGCAACAGAAAATAAAAATATGTGCTGCTTCTCTTCATATCAGGACAATCTTCCCACAATGATCCGTAAGCTATCACGTTTTCTCCTTTTTCTACTTTGAGACGGGAGCACATAATTTTTTTTCTCTGCTGAGTTCTCCTCCCTCGGCTAGATTGTGTCATGCACAGCCACATTTCTGAAGTGCTGGTGATTTCCACTGTCTGTTATTATACTCACTGACAGCTGGAGTCTTCCTGTTTTGAGTTTCTGAGGAGAAAGGTGGATCTCTGCCTTCTCAGGCTTCAAGGGCAACACATTTGCAGAAATCTTTACAGACTTCTGCATGCACAGGGTAAATTCTGAAAGGCTGTTCTATTGTAATGAAATTTGTGTCTATTAAGATAATTTACATTAGTGACATTCAGAACTAGCTGATGTAAAGAGGCTTTTTAAAAATCTAATCTCCCCCTTCCGGCCTGGGGGGGGAATCTTTCCACTGGGAGAAGAGGTTGGGGTGTGTCTCCTGACCCAGAGACAGATTAGCACAGGGACAGGAGTGGGGTTGTTGTGACCTGAGTGACTTTATGTGCTTAACAAAGCAAACTTTACCGGATGTGCACCTCCTTTGCACCTCACACAGCCTGTGCCTCCCAGTATCTTTGTGTGGCTCTATAAGAAGAGTCAGCCATCTTAGTCTTCTCTGAACCTCATACTTTTAACTGCAGGACTCCGACTCCTCTGTTTAAGCATGTGAACAATTTGCCTGTTATTTCTCCTGTTAATCTGTCCATTGTCTGTTTATCCCATAGACTAAAATTAGCAAAACTTCAAAGGAAAGAGTAAATGTAAAACTATACCCATTCACTCACTCCCTAATCATAGGAGTTACAGTGGAAAGATGAATGAACCAGTGGACCCTTCTCTGAAGAGGTTACTACCTTATGGAGGAGGCCGGTGGCAATGCCGTGTGGCCCATGCTGAGCCAGAGAAGCAAGCATGGATAAAGAATGTTGAGTAGATTGGTGATGCTTATGTGGGGAGAGGTTGACTCTCCGTCTCCAGGACTTTGGGGAAAGAGAAGCCAGCACAGATGGCCAGACTGTGACAGGTTTTAAGTGTTCCTTGAGCTAGGGCTTAGTGACCTGGAATCTTGTTATATGGCTGTGCGGGATGATAGTGAAGGCAGGGTCGGGAAGGTTCTGAAGAGGCAATGTACAGGAGTCCCCCAACCGCCACTGTGGCGTATTAGAAATAGGGAACCGAAGAACAGGAGGTGAGTGGCACACTCATCTGTGTTTACAGCCACTTCCCATCGCTCACATTGCCATGTGAGCCATGCTCCTTGTCAGGCCAGCAGAGGCATTAGATGCTGATAGGAGTGCAAACCCTACAGTGAACTGTGCATGCAAGGGATCTCGGTTGTGCACTTTTTATGAAAATCTAACTCCTAATGATCTTGAGGTATTGCTAAGACCGGGGTGCTAGCATCATTTCCCTCCTCTGTGGTAGAATTGTCGTTCACAAAACCGGTCACTGGTGCCAAAATATTTGGGGACTGCTGGCCTAATACGCTACTCAAAAGATGCTTTCCTTATATGCCTTTTTGAGCTGCCAGAGGTTTTAAACCAGTTACATTATGTGGATAGTCTTGGTTTTTAATAACAGCTACATACTCTTAACTGTTTCCAGAGCAACCCAATTATGCGTATTTAAGTAATTATCACCATTTCTAGAAAAGCTGATTTTTTTAAAAAAAAAAACATCTTGTAATGACAGCAACAAATGAAGGTGGCCCCATGGCTGGCCCCGGAGGCCTCCAAAGCTCAGTGCTTTTAAGAAAAATGCCCTTAAATCTACACATAGAATTCATTCTGCTTGGCAAAAAAATATTATCTATAAGAAAGTTTAAGATGACCACATTAGTATATAGCAAGCGAAATGACAAATCGATACAGATATTGTGAGCCCTCAGTAATTCCTTGCATTTCAAAGTCTTTTAACTTTTAATTCTATAGCTCAATTAGTTTTTGATTGCACAGTATCTCAGAAGCTGGTCATGCTTTATAAACCATAAGATGACAATAACTATTTCAATTAATAATAATTGTTTCAAATTTTGAATAAATACCATAAATGATTTAAAAAGCCAACTGAGAAAATATTCACAACTGTGTACAACTAACGAAAGGCTATGTTTCTGCAGTTTTGGAGATCAAACCTAGGTCCTTATGCATGCTAGGTAACATTCACTATGATTTTAAGTGATCTTTAACTGATAAATAAGTGCAAATGTTATATACAATAAAATATTCATGTAATGAGCTACTAGAAGAAATTATCACATCTTCAAGGAAATGGACCAAGGATTTGGGGAATGGGAATAAGACCCTTAGATTTCATCTTATAATCTTCCATTGCTATTTGAAATTTTCTCCAAAAGCATGTTTTTGTTTTATTGCTTGTATCTTTTTTAGTCTTTTATTAGCATGTATTTGTGATACATAATAATAATCAGTTCAGGTAGCATCTCATTCTTAAATGGCTAAATGTTCTTGAGCAGCTTCTAAGATGGCATTTCTAATGTACTCCTATGTTGTACTCTGGGCTTGTTTTTCCTAAGACTGCTCTGCTGGAGGCTTTCACACCAGGACGTGCGGTCTCTACTGCTGGCATGCAAGAGTCCATCTAACCCAGGTCATCGTTCCAGTGAACTGTCCCCCCTTGGTACAGTGGAGAGCACGGTGAAAGAATGCAGAGGTTCCATTCCCCTCTGTTGAGCAGACCAGCTCACTCAGTCACGGAGGCTCCCCAGACTCTAGGAAAGGGAATCCCTTGATCTCACATTTCCTCCAGTGTTTGCGTTCTTAAGAATTCTACTAAGTGGCACAAAATGATCTCTCCTGACACCAGTTCCTAATCTAAACCCATTACTTTCTCTGTAGTTTTATGGTCCTTCTTTCTTTTCAAACTGCTTTAGGCTCTAAACAGGTGTCAGAAGGTGTCTTACATGTGTATGTATGCATGCATGTATGTATTTTTGTAGTACTGGGTATTCAACCCAGGGCCTTTGCTCTGAACTTCATTCGCAGCCCCTTTTCCATTGGATATTTGAGACAGGGTCTCCTAAGTTGCTAAGTTGTGCAGGCTCGACTCAAACTTGCCACTTGCCATCCTCCTGCCTCAACTTCCCAAGGTGTTGGGATTACAGACCTGTGCCACTGGCCCAGGCTTTTCTTTTAGAAAAGATTTCAATGAGGCAGGTGGATCCCAAAGTGGAGTCTACCCTGGGCAACTCAGTGGCTTAGCAAGACCCTGTCTCAAAATAAAAACTGAAAAGAAAAAAAGGACTGAGAATGTAGCTCAGTGCAAAGGCCTTGCGTTCAATTTCCAATACCATTCAAAAGCAAAAGACTTTAAATGTGGAAAACATTAAGCACTGGATATATATAAATGACTTTGATTACTTTCAAGGTGTTTGCCATATACTTTTAATTTCCACCCGTATACTTGGTAACTTTTTTCCTGTCCTAGGGATTGAACGAGGACCGTTGTACTGAGCTATGTCCCCAGCCCATTTTTGGTTTTTATTTTGACACAGGCTCTTGCTCATTTGCCCAGGCTAGGTTTGAATTTATGATCCTCCTGCCTCAAGCTCCCAGAATTCTGGGGTTACAAGTTCGTGTCACCAGGCAGGTTGGGTAGCATTTTAAAAGTGAGTACCTTTTTTGCAGATGGCCCTGCACTTTTGCATTGTTATTGTATTTGAGCAGACGTAAATTTCACAACAGTTGCTTTTAGGTAAAGCCACTGCCCCAGGCAAGGCTAGAATTGTAGCCCAGAGTATCACTTGGTGAATCCCTGCCCTTCCCCACAACCTCCCCAGCCAGTGCCTCGGGGCAGCATCTGGTTCCTAATCTCCTCAAAAAGATAGAACTCCATTTTCTCTGAGTTTTGCATAAGAAACAGAGATCTACTTTCACATATTTTTTCCATTACCATAGCACACAACACAGAAATATTATCATCTCTGTAAATAAAAATAAATGTTATTTTTATATTAAATATCTCTCTGTAATCTACATCCAAATCTCAACTGTGAGGTCAAGGTTTTCTACCCAGTGAAGACTGACCTTTATTAAACTACTGAGCTCTTCCTTCCCATGAAGAATATAGATCACTCTACAGCCAAGCATGCCTGTGAGATAATTAAATAAAAACTACACAAGTGACCACAACGAGAAAAACCTTATGAACTCACATACAAAAAACATCATATTTCAGGATATCTGTCGCTATGACAGCAGTTTAAAAAATTTAAACTTTTGGCACACGAAACAACGTACTGGCTATGAGCAGTGTTTTGGTCAGCTGTACATTCATATGACCTGCAACCTGACAGCGACCTAATGGGAGCTAAACAAGGAGTGGCTTTCCCTGCCCTTCCTTGTTTGTCCCTGTCCCCCCTTCCTGCTGTGAGCCATTTCAGGCTTTCTATCTTGATTAACTGTGTCTCCATAATTGGAGATTACAGCTCAGAACAGTAATTCTGTTCCATAATTGTAGATGATAAATTTTAATTCCACTCTGTAATTGGCAATGATCAGGCGATGCGCTGGCTTTTTAGTTTGTTCAAATAGAAAACTGTGGTCTCCGCTTCCTCTTGCTGTCAGGCATTTCGTGTTGACTCAGACCCTCTGCGTGATTACGTCTAAAGATACATCATATGACAAATATTCTTAGATTTGAAAGACTTTGAAAAGGGGCTTCCTAATGATGGTTGCTTACTTGATTGAAAATCACCCAGCTCTAAAGCTGTGGTCTGTTAACTGTAGGGTCACCACAGCTTGGATTTGCTTCAAAAAAATTCATTTTCTATGGTCAGTAGGGAATATTGGTCTAAAATAATGGTGGATTTTTATGTTTCTTTTTTCAAAAGGGAATACTTTGTAAATTGAAGAAAATAATGAGTAATGATTCATTGAGTTTTCACTTAACAGATAAAATTCTGAAATGATTTGCCTTGTTTCAAAAACAAATAGTTTCTCCAAGTATGTTACTCAAAACACTCGTACTCAAATGGTTTCCTGAAGAAGCGTCACTAGGTGCAGAATGAGGCTTAGTAGGAGAGGACTTGCCCGGCATGCAGGAGGCCCTAAGTGCCAGCACCTCATAAAAGTCCCTCTTCCCAAAGTGTCATGTAGTATGTGGCATATACCTGACTTTTGAAGCCTGTGGTAATTGCTGTGGCAACAGCAATAACCCCTATTTGCTTTACTGTTATTTTTTAAGCTTAGATTAGCCCACTGTCTGCAGATAATTGCTAGATCCTATTGTCAAGTATTGTATGAGTTGATGAGGTAATTACAACAGGGTAATAAAAATTCCTTAAAATATATAAGCAAAGGACAAGTAGTCAAGTTTATGTTTAAGAAAAAAGAATAAATACTGCCTTTAGAAAAGTACATGCCAATGTTCTATGATTGAAGACCAAAATTAAAGACATCCTTTACTGCAGGGATTTGCAACTGCGACTCTATTCACTTTTGAGGACAGATGCTTTTGGTCATGGGAGCTGTTGTGCACAGTATGATGTTTAGCAGCATTCCTGGCCTCTACTCATGACATGTCACTAGCACCCCCTCCTTAGTTATGACAACCAGAAATATCTCCAGACAGAACCAGATGTACCCCCGGGGGCAAAGTTGTTCCATTGAGAACCATTGCTTGGAGCTTCCCAACAGTCGATAGTTACAGTTTATCGTCTACGCGAAGTACTACAAGTTGTTCAAATTGTGACTCATTCCCAGTGGTATCTGATATTTCAGGTGGAAGCAAATAAAACATTTGAAGCTAGTCTTAATGTAATTGAGAGACAAGTTGAAGACATTTCCAAAGGGAATACTCTTACCAGTGCTTGGCTTTGTACCTTTAAAGCTGTATAGTAGCATGTTACCTGTGTTAGTTACCTGTGTTATTTTTGAAAGGACTTAAAAAGGAGATGTGACTTTTTATTCTTAGTTTTATGGCTCATAGCTATTTTAAACGCTCTTCTAGTCTGAAAACTCTCAGGACAAAGTGAAGGGTAAGAAAGTTGTCCATTTATATGTAGAAGGAATGAATCTTAGGGTAAAACAGGGTAGACCAGCCTGCCTGACATGTTATGGGAGACCATACTCACCAAACTGTCTGCGGTTCTATCATTTCAAAAACTAACTTCGTTAACGGTGGCAGGATGGGATCGTGGAGTAGAACTACTCTTTTGAAGACAGTTTTGCTCTGACTCCAGCCAGAGTGCATAGTCTTTGGAATCGCGTTGCCATTTAACAGGGCTCCAAATAATACTTCCTACCTGCTGAGGAACATACTAGAGCAATGGTTCTCAGAGTGAGATCAGAGAGCTCCCAGGGGTCCCAAAGACCCATTCAGGGGTGTCATAATGTCAAAACTATTGTCACAACGATCCTAAGATGTTAGATGCCCTTTTCACTCTCATTCTGTCGTAGCATACAATGGCGTTTCTGGATGTGTGGTCTCCCAGGAGGCAGAATGTGGAAGAGATAGGCGAATCCAGCTGTCTTCAATTAAGCCATATAAGAAAGAGATTTGCAAAAACCTAGAGCAATACCAGTATTCTCACTATTTTTCAAAATACAGTTAGATTTTTATAAATATATTGCTTATATAATTGGACTGTTTTTATTATTTTCAGTATTGAGGCCTGAAGTGAAGGCCTTCACACGGAGCTACGTTCCCAGCCCACTTTATTTTTTTATTTTAAGTCAAGATCGCACTAAATAGTTGAGGCTGGGCTTGAACTTGCGATCTTTCTGCCTCAGCCTGCCAACGTGCTCAAATTACAAACCTCAACCGTCACACCTGGGTGGATTTTTTATTATTGTAATGAATTTATAAGTATTTTTGAAAATTCCTGTTTTAAGTTTCATCATGGTAAAATCGCGGTCAATTGAAACCACAATAAGCAACATTTCTGTGAGGCTGTCAATATTTTTAAGTACAAAGAAGTTCCAAGATCCAGAGGTTAAGAGGCATAGTCCTAGAGAATGAGGATGTTCATTCTATAAAGTGCTTGTGGAAAGGGAGGGATCAGGGCAAGCCCAGGGGAGCCGTTAGCATGGAGGAGCATTTTCGCACACACTGAAAGGCAGATATAAGTCTCAGGGCTGGGATTCATTAACATCTTAAACCCAATAAAATGCCACATTAAAAATTAGCCTTCTCTTCTGACGGGCTCCCATCTCCTGAGGTTACTCATTAGACAGAAATACTCTGTGAAGATGAGTCTCCCTTCCCGCTAGCTTCATTATCAGTCTTCCCTTTCCACTAAGGCATAAAGAGAAGCCCTGATCTCATGAGAAGGAACTGCTGGTCCCTTGGCTGTGTGGCTGTCTTCCCCATCAGATTCATCACTCCCTGCTGGAAATGATAGGCCAAGGAGGTCCCTCCCGTGATGCCATTCACACAGCGCCTAATTGATGTCTGTGATTATTTTCATGCTCAAAGAAAGGAAAAGAGAGTTTTATCTTCCACTGTCAGAATCCCATGACTAGTACAGTGGACCCAAAAATTTTTGGCACCAGAGAAGGGTTTTGAAGACAGTTTTTCTACCAGTGGGGGGTGGGAAGGGTGCTAGCATCACCGCCTTGGCTCCACCTCAGATCATCAGGCATGAGATTCACATAAGGAGTGCTCAATTTAGGGTGCTACCACTGATCTGATAGGAGGCGGAGCTCAGGCAGTAATGCCAGTGGTGTAGAGCCGGTGTGAAGTCCGATGACACTTTACTCTCTGTTCTGCTGAGTGTATATAGCTATACAGCTTGGTTCCTAACAGGCATGGACTGCTATGAGGGATCGGGAACCCTGGTTATAATAGGTCAACTATTCTGTCATTTTACTCATTTGTTAAGCAGGTTGAAAAGGGGAAGAGAAACACTAAATTCATTTTTTATAGGTGAAGTCTTTTTTTTTCTCCAGTATGCCATCTCATCTCTCTTGTGACTATCTGTATTGCTCAGTCCTAATCAAAACTGACGCCCAGGTAGACAGATACAGCCTTTGCCTTGGCACACATAGCAGGTTAACGGCATTCCTAAAATCAGGCTGTGGTAGGGTTTCAAAGAATCTCTTAGCTTTGAGTCTTATGCTTCTTAAATTCCCCTTTGAAAATCTATTGCCAACTAAGCCCTTCTTCAGGAAGATCATGGTAGGTGGAGTCATGGCCCTCCAAAGATGTGTGCATGTTGACCTCCAAACCCTGTAAATATGTTACATTATATCGCAAAGGGGAATTCAGGCCCAGATGAAATTAAGGTTATTCATCAGCTGATCTGAATATAAAGGGAGTATCTTGTTACCCACTTAAGCCCACGGGAACCCAAGGGTCCTTAAGTATGCAAGAAGGAAACGGAAGAGTCAGTGTCAGAGTGAGGTGATGTAGAAAGGACTTGCATGGCCATCACTGGACTAGGAGATGGAAAGATCCCACAGGTCGAAGACTAGGGGGCAGCCTCTGGAAGCCAGGCTACACAAGGAAAATCATTCTTCTCGGCAGCCTTCAGAAAGGATTAGCCCTGCCAACAGCTTGATTATAGCCCTCCAGGAACTATTTGAGACTTCTGACATCTAGAGGCCCAAGGTAATAAACATTTAGTTTTTAAGCCATTAAACTTATGAAGATTTGTCATAGCAGCAATGGAAAGTTAATACAAGGTATATCTATGCATACATACCAAATTTCTGGAGGGCTGACTCCACAGTAATGAACCCATGAGCAGCTCCATATCCTGACTTGGTGGATGGCAGTAGAACCCATACCTCCTGACTTCTGGTCACCAAAGCTCTTGGTGTCCCAGAGTTAAAACTTTGCTTTCTCATTGCCGCAATTCGGTTAAAGTGGGTGCTCTTATATAATAAATGTAAGGGTTTTTGACTTCACACTGGATGAGTTTTTAAAATGAAACTAAAATAAGAAAATGAGGTTCAGTGCAGACTTCATCTAATTAATTGTGCCAAAGCTGGACAGAAAAAATAAGACAAAGATTCATACTGTGAACAGAGCCCACGTTAATGTACACACCTGAGAAATGTCTGGGTCTGTGAGGACACAGGATGCACTGGAGGCTTTCGTCTGTCTGTCCAGGGGATTTTTTATTTATACCACCCAGCTGCCAGCTCCTTAAGGCCCGCAGGCTACATCTGTGAAACGTGGACAACACCCTCAGGAGCTCTTTTGCAGGAATTCAAACCAGAAAACTCCATCCTCTGTCAGGGTTGGGGGAGACAGAGCAATGACGAGACACTGGTGGTGTCTTCAGTGAGGCACTTTCCACGTTCCATGGTAAGCCACAACTACAGGTGTCACAGGAAGCTTTCAAATCACCTTTCACACATTATTGAGAAGGCAAAAAGGAAACAGACTTTTTGATCTGGTGTAGTTACCACTTGTTAACTGCTTTCTGCCTGCAGTAAGAAAATGTGTAAGAGTGGGCACGACTTTGAAGCAAGTCTGATGAGCTATGCCTGTGACCTTGAGTTGGCCATCTTTGAGGGACCAAGAATGTCCGAATTCCATAGTAACTGCCACTTTGAGCCTCTGGTTCCCATTGAATTATAAATCTACAGGCCTGTCTTAAGGCACCTACTGAATTCTAAGCCCCTTGATGAACAGAGCAATCCCTCACTCATTACCTTTCTGCTCTCAGAGAGGCCAGGGCCTCATGTAGAAGGTGCCCAGTAAATGTTTAGCAGTTATTGAGGAAAGAAAGGGGTACTTTAATCTTGATCCACAGCTATTTTTCAATTCTAACTACTGTTTTAGGTACTCTTCTATCCTATGCTATTTTCTGTTGCTGTAACAGAATAGAGGTTTATTTAATTTATGGTTCTGGATTCTGGACCTTCTTCAGTTATAATGCAGCAGAAACTGTCACGTGGTGAGAGGATAGGAGTGTGCCAGCTCAAGTCTTTCTCTTCTTATAAATCCATTAATCCCATTATGGGGGCCCCATCTTTGTGACTTCATCTGGCCCTAACTACCTTCCAAAGGTATCACGTCCAAATGTCATTAACATGTAAGTTTGAGGATTGAGTTCCCAACAAAGAGACTTTTGAGGGATATGTTCAAACCATAGAATTTAGAGTTTTAAAATAAATCACCAGCTGGCTGTGATGGCACATGCTTATAATCCCAGGACTTGAAAGACTGCAGCAGAAGGGTCATAGGTTCGAGGCCAGCCTGGGCAACATTGTGAGATTATGTTTAATCAAAGTAATAGTAATAATAAGAAGAATAAATAAACCACCAAAAACCACCCTCCTTCCTGGAGAAAGCTGGAACAGAAGACCCTTGTGCAGATAGTTGCAGTGTGATCAAAATATGCTAAGTGCAGTGAGTGAAACAGAAACTAAATGAGCTGCCTTTGTGGATCAGGGGGTGCTGTTTCTAGAATGAGGTTTTTGAAGGATTCTGGGAAGAGGCTCACTCTGTTTGAGTAGAGTGTTAGTTACCTGTAGGCCATTTTTTCACATGAAGATGACAAAGGAAATAATCCACAAGAAGACAGCAGATTGGACAGAGGACTGAGAGAGTGTGGTTATCTGGAGGCTGTAAAATGTGGCCAAGGATGAGGTGCTCAGAGGTATGAGGAAGAGTGGACTGTTAGCCTCTTAAACCTGTACACCCTAGCAGAGGTGCTTGGATGGAGGTGAAGGCCAATGGCCAGAGCCCACATCTGATAAAGGACAAAAAATTAGCACTAAAAAGTACAGGGCTACAAGAGGAAGGAAGAAAAGGAAACGTGCCCAGATGTTGGCTAAATTTGATAACAGATGGTAAACTGGAGCAAATGCAAGAGTGTTGGGGCCAATAATAAAAGAAGATTCTAGTTGGGCATGGGGTCACACACCCATAATCTCTGCGCTCTGGAAGCCAAGGCAGGAGGAGCATGAGTTCAACACCAACCTGATCTCTGTAGTGAAATTCTCTCTCACAAAAAGAAAAAAAAATTCTAAATCTGCCTGCCTCAGAGCTACATGCAAGATACACTTGTACACATGTTGGGCTATTCCTGGCTTCACCGGCAAGGGGTGCCATGACGTAACACCAGAGATCGAGTAGCTTAAACAGCTAACAATTATTTTATTGCAGTTCTGGAGACTTGAAGTCCAAGACCAGAGTGACAATATGCTAGGTTCTGATGAAGGCCCTTGTCCTGGATGCCAGATGGATGCCTTTTTGCTACACCCTCGCCTGGGGTAGAAGGGAACAACATCTCTGGAGTCTTTTCTTGTAAGGGTGCTATTCCCATCATGTGGGCTCCATCCTCGTGACCTCATCAAAACATAGATATCTCCAGGAGGACCCACCTCTCAATGCTATCACTTTGAGGGTTCGGGCTTTACTATATGATTTTTGAAGGACAAAATTAAGTCCATAGCACTGAGTCACAAGTTTGTGCCTTGGAGTTTCCAAATCTAGCTGCAGCATGGTGGCAGTAACAAATAGGGATGCCCACTCATTGGTGCTCCTGGAAAATGAGATTGCCCTGCGATTTTTTACCAGGAGATACCTTTATGACGACATGACTAGTTCTGGGGTGTGTGTGTGTGTGTGTGCACGCGCGCGCTGTGGTACTAAGAATTAAGCCCAGGGCCTTCACATGAGCTATATCACTAGCCCATTTCTTTGTCTGTTGTTGCTGCCTTGTTTCCTTTTTGAGACAGGGTCTCTCTGTGTAACCACGCTGGTCTTGAACTCACTGTGTAATCCAGACCAGCTTTGGATTCATGGCAATTCTCCTGTCTCAGCTTCCTGAGTGCTGAGATTATAGGTGGTGTGCATCACCATGCCCAGCTTTATGTGGTGCTGGGGAATTGAACTCAGGGGAATTGAACTCAGGGTCTTGTGCTTGCCAGGCAAGCGCTTTAACCGCTGTGACACTCCTCCAGTCCCCTAGCCCATTTCTTGCTTTTGATTTTGAGACAAAGTCTTGCTAAAATGCCCAGGCTGGGTACCAGTTTGTAATCCTCCTGCTTCAGTCTCTCAGAGTGCTGGGATGGCAGGCCTCTGCCACCAGGTCTAGTTTATTTTTGCATGTTTTTATCTACTATAATGGATGATTATCAAATCTTAGTTTTAGATAATTATGAGATTAGACTCCCAGCCTCTCATAAAACCCCAAATTGATAGATAGATGTAGATATAAAAATCTGTATCTAGCTATGGTTTGATTGTAAATATGTTTACACCTGATACGTATGCCACATATTTGACACATGATGTATACACAAAAACATATGTATATGCATGTACATGTGTGAATATTTAAATCAGTGTTTCTCAACCCTTTTTATTGTCCCCACTATCACCGAGAGCCATTTTATATTATTTTCCCCTGATTACCTCTTCATAAAAATTTAATACCACAGTTACACTGTATTGAATCTTATGTACTGTATTTTTTTAAATGGGTAAGATTTGGCTCTCTTGGGAGAGCACCCCTGCTGAAAATGCCTGGTGTGTGCATGTGTGTGTGTGTGTGTGCATGTATCACCATATGCATGTGTCTATTACCTTATTGTGCAAGAGTTAGGATGTCAAGCCAGGGCTGAGGGTACAGAAACAAAGAGGAAGAAGAAGAAAAAAAAGAAATAAGGAAGGAAGGAAGAAAAGGAAAGAGAGGGTATATTCTTATCTTCCATCCAAGTACCAGAAATATTGATGTGGAAAAGGGGAAAAAAACTAAAATAAAAGAAACCACATAAAGAACATTGAGTCAAAAAGAATCGGATGGTCTTCGAAAGTATTCTATCCAAAGTGTAGAAATCTTGATGAATTATCCCTCACTCTAACACATAAAACCTAACTTTAGTGAAAGAAACCCAACGAACTCTGGATAAAGAAAGTATTGCTGACTCTTTGATGAGGCTGACTGAAATCTCCAAATCTGTTTTTTCCACTGTGATTTTTCAAGACACCTTTCAGACTACTCTTCCAATTTCATGATAATAAAGCAAAGGTCCCAGACTTGTTACAGATAGTTGATAGGCCTTGAGAACATTTTATTGTTCTTAATTAGATTAGACTGCAGACTCTAGTCTCATTAGGGACAGACTTCAAAGCCATCTATCAAGAAAAGTTAATGCAGAAGGTCATGCATTTGTTTTGAGAAGTTTTGGCTTCAGGGACAACCTCCCTCTGACCTTGCCTCCAAAGCGTTACAAGCCCCCAGTAGAGCGGTGCTTGTGCATTACTTATGGATTGAGAATTGGGAACTGGGTTGGGCCCATTTTTTTTCATTCTGGCATTGGACTTTTCACTCCGCATCTTCATTGTTATATTACAGTGCTTTTGCTGTTTCCTACGTAAAAATCCTTTGAATTTGTAGACAAAGTATTTGATCCACCAAGAGCTGATTATTGAGTTACTGATTTTGCTATGTAGAAAACTGAATCAAGTTTTTTTTTTCATGAATAGGTTATCATTTCAGTTTAAAGATATTCCCAATAAACAAAAGAAAACTCAAAGAGCTTTCTTGTTACAGCATCAGAAAGTGATGAGAAGATGTTGTAACTTGGAGTAAAATGTCCTTGGAAAATAAAGTTTCATTCCATTAGAAAGAAAGTTATTGGTATAGGAGAAAGGCTAAAATTGTAAATTTGTTTAGAACTAAAAATGAATTTCTACTTTCAATGTGGCCCCAAAAAACTCCTACCAGACTGATCTTCTTACATAAAATACCCATAAACTCTGGACATAATAAAAAGTGTTTATGTAGCACCTACTGCAAGGTATTGGGAAATGTGCAGAAACAAAAAAAAAAAAAGTAGGAAGGGACTAGATACTTGGAAAAAATGAATAGCAAGAGATAATATTACCACTTTTCATGGCTTTGAGCCTGAAGTCATGTTTATCACTGTTCTAAAACTCCAATAAGAGACCTGTATATAGTCTGCCTGGGCTGTGGAACAAGTGAAGAAGAGTTTGGGCAGCCCGTCCTACTGGAAAGTAAGGAGGGAAATTACAGCCAAGACAAAGCCACCTCCCTTTGTCTACATAAATTCTTCGCGAATCTCGGCGTATCTCCTGAGTCACACATGTGCAAATGTTAGAAGGGTCTAGCCAAGGATAAGAGAACCAAACTGGACTTCCAGCTGATGTCCAGGAAACACTGCATATAGTTTGAGTCTCACACGAGAGAACTTTTGCTCAGCCCTACAGAGGTGCTCAGTGGGCAGTGAAGATCACACTTCCCATTTGGCTGCATTTCTAGGAACAAGAGCTGGAGTAACCCTGCCCCATCCTACTCCTCTGGCTTCGCTTCCTTCATTGTAAATTATCTCCTGATCTCTGTGCACATGAGCAAATTAAGTTCTAGTTGCCAATGCTGTCAGCCCGCAATAAGACACAATGCAGGCCTGTTGGGAGTGAAATCCTCAAAAGATAAGATGTGGGAAATTTGCAAAGGATTGTGGGAAGAGGAACATGGAACACCGAGCATCTATTGCTTTTTACCCTTAATGTTACCAGTTCTGGTTGCAGACCGCCCCCCACCCCGCCCTGTTTTTCCTGTGTGCCTTTGCTTCCACTCCCCCAACCTTGCCACTCTTCCACCATCTTTCAAACAAGCTTCCCCAAAGTCTCAGCACCCTGTGACTCCCACATTCTTCTGAATTCTCATTATGTCCATGAACCTGGGCTCTGCCCCGACCGCTCCCCCTGCTGCTAAATGGCTACTTTTCCTTAGACAAATCACCACACTTGATAAGCTGAGGGTTTGTAATGGGATCTCTGAAATACTTCCCAGGGCAACAATTCTCTGATTCCATGCCTTCCTACTATTCCAAAGCATATCAAAATAATGAATACATTTATCAGCCTTCACCAAACTGCAAACATCAAGGACAAGGGTATTTTATTTTCTGAACTACAGCTATGTCTTCTGAAAAGTGGGAATGATAACATCCGAAAATCTAGGTCATGAAGATTAACAATAATATATGTATAGTGTCGGTAACATAAAAGGCTCCCAAAACACATGATCAGTGTATCGGCATGCTTTTGTGGTTCAGGAAGATTTGTAGCCTAGACACATCTAAGAAATACTTGCTGCATTGTGGAAGGAGAAATTAAGACCAGATATTAGTTAATGACAAAGCAAAGGCTTGAGACACTGTTGTGATCTTTCTACTCCTCTATGTGGCCACAGACACTGAACTGCATTTGTTCAGGTATTAAAAATCCCGCATGGAACCTATGTCCAACTTCTACCAACCAGGTGGTGCCAAGACAGTCAACTTTCAGCTCTGCCTAGTCTTAACGCTTCTTTCTACCATTAGGCACATGAAATATGGACCCAATGCCAAGGGAATTATACTCACTTGTCCCTCAGAAATTGACAGCTAGAGTATGTGACATCTGTCCCTTGGTTTCTCTTAAGATACTATTATTTATTGCAAATTTTAAAATTCAGCAACATTGGTCGTTGGTTGCCTACTGGAAGGCTGGTCTGGATTGTGGCCTATCATTAATAATTTAGCAATTGAAAACAGCCCATGGAGACATAAACTTTAGCTGCCACTTGTTTTTTCATTGATATGAGAACCAAAACTAATTCTGCAACTAGGAATCTTCTCAAAATCATAAACACAATTTATCTCATGAGGAACCTGCCCAATGCTGGACAAGGTAGCACAGCACCCTCGCAAGTTTGGGCCCGCCCTGGGCAAACTACTGACTTAGTGAGACCCTGTCTCAAAATCAGGGGATGTAACTCTGTGTGAATGCCCTTGGTTCAATCACCAGTACTTGGGGGGAAAAAAAAGTGTCAAAAGTGGCTGCAAAACCTTCACCTAGCAACGGGGATTAATTGCATCTTTCTTGCAGGTTCTTCCTTAATAGATATCCTTCATCTTCTTAATGATTTTTTTTCTTTAAATGAAAACTACGTGTTTGACTTGGAGCTTTTATTTCGAATGGTAACATTCAGGGATGTCAAGAATCAAGCCACTGTTTATCTCATCCCTTCTTAACAAATTTTCAGAATTGGAGGAAAACTTGGTATGGGGAGAACTTGCTCACAGTTCTGGCCCACTTCAGGTTTTAACGTACCTGACATTAAAGGCAGAAAGTGTTACTTTCGGTTTTAACAATAACAGTCACATACGTAACAAAGGTTTATCTTTATGTGTAACTTAAGGAAAATTTTAAAAACCTTAGAAACTATACTAATACCTGAACCCTGAAGTTTGATGTCTGCAGAGGAAAAGAGCTTAAATTCTTTGCCTACTCAACCTCTGTGTTCGTACAGTTGTAGCGTATTCTATACATCCTGACATACGCCTATGAAACGTGAAGTGTGGCCTTCCCACGCTGAATTTACTTCTTAATTGTGCATGGTTTTATGAAATACCACTTATAGGCATAACATTTCAAGGCATCTCTTTTCAGAAAAATTCAATTTATTTCTAGATGTTTCCACGAAACATGCTTTTCTTCTCCTGACCCTCCACTCCCACCTTATGGTTGTGATGCACAGTGCAAAGCTCTGTAGCAAAATGCCATCCGCTAATTGCTTCCACCTGCTTCATCCACAGTTTCCAGGTCTCAATTGGAGTCATAATGAAAGTCCACTTCGCATAATTATCATGTGAGACTCTCTAGCATTAAATGATGACATGTGATTATGTTTCAGTGTGGTAAGGCCTATGCGAGTTGAACTGCAAAGGTTTATTTCTCTGCTTTAACTTTCATCTGGCATTTGTGAGGAGAAAATACACACAAGTATTTATTTCCAAGAGTTTAAGTCCTCTTGAGAGTCTTTTCTTTCCTTTTAATCTCAAGAGAAAAGACAATTTCTTGAACTGAAGACTAACGGGAGATGTTCATAAGATTGCCTCTTCAATGTGAATAGATATTGCTCACAAGCCTTAAGAAGTGCTAATTATCAACACTACACTTTGAGTTCTGCATTAAAAATATTTTTAAAACCTTTTGACATAGCTTTTTAATACCTTTATGAAAAGACTTGTGACTCGTCGTGCAATTCTGAAGCCTCAAATGAGCTTTGTAAAAGTTGCTAACCCTTATTCATAATTTGATTTATAGCCTTTTCATTTCTACTAACTAGATTAAACAAAATTGATTATCTTAACTTGAAAATGAAAGTGGTAGTTTTAAAATCGGTTCAAGTGGAGCACAACAACTGTTAGATTCCTTGTAAAATATCATTAAATTAAAATTTTAAAATCAAATAGGTAAGTTTCACTTTCACTTACCAAATACTTTTGCCCACTAACTATATGTCTTACACTATTAGCAAATGAACTTTAAGAGATGCATATTACCAAACCGTTAAAGAATTTGAATTCTAGTAGTATTCTATTCTAAAATTCTTGAGGGGACTGCATTGATCAGTGATTTATCAGGACAAATACAATAGTGAAGCTTTAAAATACATTTCAGCTATTAGTCTTTTCCATTGTAAATATTGAGAGGAAACTATCGTTGTTTAATCTTCAAGGAATATTTGTGTTTTGACGTGATTTTGAGAACTGAGAGAAAAGAAAGATTCCTTCCAGAACATACAAAGAAGGGGATTAAAGTAACATATTAATCTTAAATATCTCTCTAATGATAATTCAGAAAATCACACTCTATAGTTTTTATAAATGTGACATACATATATATATATACATATATATTATATTATATGAAAAGGGCCCTGGGGATTGAAGCCAGGGTCGCATACATACCAAATGCATGCTCTGCCACCAAGCTACACCCCAGCCACTTCATATCTATTTCTTATCTTTTTATCTCTGAGAGCTTTTGTCTTAGAATGGCAGAGTTGAGTAGTTGTGACCAATATCATATGTGTCCGTTGATCATTTCAACTTGATGAAAGTCAGACCCACACCTCCGCTGGTATTGGGATTTATTAACCACCCTAGACTGGGGTTTAAGAACTTGTCGGGATTGGAGTGTGAGTCATTTGTGGGCTGGCCAATGAGAGAGGAGCACCCACCCAGATGTGGGAGGGCCAACTGGAACTCCAACGGTGTAAAAGGGAGGAAGAGGGACAATTGCTGGGCTCTTCCTCTGGGAAAGCTCTCGCCTTCCCAATTGTCTAAGATTGTCTACAGACGCTACAGATTGTCAGCACAAATTCGTTCCTGTCTCGACTTGTGCCTGTCTATTGCTGCCCTTCAGTCACCCTTAATCTTCACTCGCTGATCTTCACCTGAGATCTACTGCTTGGCTGAGCAGCCATCTTGGACCACCTCTGTCATTGGACTTGTAAGCCTTTCTCATAGCCCCTTTGTGCTAAGATCTATAAATTCTGTCTTTTGAACCCAAACTAATACATCATATGACTTGCAAAGTCTATCTGGTACTGTACAAAATAGATCTCCTAACTCCTGATATAAGTAATGTGCTCAAGCCAAGCCTGGTGATCTGTACCTATAATCGTAGCCCTCTGTGATGCTGAGGCAGGATGATCACAAGTTTCAGCCTAGTCTGTCTAGGCAACTGAATAACTTAGTATGGTCCTGTCTCAAAAGTAAACATGGGCCGGAAATGTAGCTCAATGTGAAAGCCGAGTTCCGTCCCAAGTATGGCAAAAAAAAAAAAAAAAAAAAGGTGAAACTTACACTTCTAGGTTTACCAAGTTTACATATTGCTATGGTTTGAGTCTTGAGTGTCCCCCCAAAAAACTCATGTATTTGGAACTGTGAGTTACTGGGCAGTAGGACCTGGCTGCAAGGGGCAGGTGTTTAAGGTTTTATCAGGAAAGATTGTCAATTTGTTGAGATTATGCATTGCCTAGGCCAAAGAATTCAGGTGCTCATTATTGACTTGTGGCTCAGGAAGTGAGTGAGGGGCACTCACCTTGGGTCAGAGACCCCGACTGGCATCTTGAAGTAATTAAATGAGGGAAGAACAAACACTGTTGTAGCTTCTTCCTGGGAAAGCTGTAGCCTTGCCTGTCTCCAGACATGAGCCTACTCCTGCTTTACTCGATTTCTGTTTGCAGTAGGGTGAGCAGCTCTGCCATGTACTTCCTCCATTGCAGACTGCCATCATTGGACTGTACGAGACCTTCTGAAACTGTGAGCCAAGTAAATCTTCTCTCCTTTAAACTGTGGGTGTTGGGTGTTCTGTCACAGAAATGAATAAGTAACTGAGACAAAAGTTATCTCTTGGTCGCTTGCCCTGCAAAATAAAGGTGGGGTCATTTCCACCATTCCCCCTCCCTTCTTGTCACCCATGTGGGGGCGCAAAACATTATGCCCCTAATTATGGCACTTGGAAAGCTGAGTAGTTTTGGCTAAATGAGATTGAGAGGTCTTTTTTTTTATGGTACTAGAGATCAAGCCCAGAGCCATCACATTGAATTAAACTCCCAGCCCAGCTTTTAGTTTTAAGTTTAAGACAAGGTCTTTCTAAGTTACTAGGCTTGAACTTAAAGTTCTCCTGCCTCCGACTCTCCGAGTGCTGGGAGTGAAGGCTTACACCACCAGGCCCAGCTTGGGAGATCTTTTTGACGTTTTCTTCTCCCATCTCTCATCCATCTTTCTGTCCCAAAGAGAGTCATAGAAATCAGAAGTCTTTACCCCAAGGCAGGTCATAGAAACTATTGATAGAACCTATCTCCCTCAAAGCCAGTTATAAATCCTAGAAAACTCACTGTCTCCCTTCTCCCTTGAGTGTCTTCGTTTCAGGGAAAGGTTTATCCAGGGGAAACGGAGGCTGCACAGAGAGGCTAGTAAGAATCTGAACAGCCACACTTTGCTGGGCTTCCCCTACGCCCATTACTGTTAGGTCAGAACCTTCCATCCAGTCACATTTCTGTGTAGCAGCTCATTCTCCATCAAGCCTAACCATAAAAACAGACAGTTTTTGCTGGCCATGTAGTACATACCTGTAATCCCAGTGTTCTGGGAGACTGAGGTAGGATGATCATAAGTTCAACCCCAGCCTGAGCAGTTTGGTGATGTATGGGGCCTTCTCAAAAGCGAAAAGAAAAATAACTGAGGATGTAGCTGAGTGTGATGTGAAGCCCTCGGTTCAATCCCCTGCCCCCCCAACCCCCGCAAAAAAAGACGCTTCTCTATGAGTCTTAGAGTCTTCCTTTCTGAAGATTCCTACATCACATAGTACTTTCATTGAATAAATATGTCATGTTTATGTTTCTCTCTGGTTAACCTTTTATTATAGGAATGTCAGCCATGAGTCTCAAACGAATAAGGAGAAAGTAATACCCTTCTACCCCATATATTCCTCTTCCTCGTGTAGTTCTGTAGCTGCCAGTTAGCTTTGTGCCATAATAGATTATATTTTTATTTCTTTTTCTGTGCTTGTGACTTCACCTAATAAGATGAAAATATAACTCGTACACCCTTGTTACTTCTGTGTTATGGTCGGGATCTAAAATTTTCCCCAGAGTCTCACGTGTTGGCAGGTGATTGGATCATGAGGGCACCATGTAAACTGGATGTAATGTTAGGAGGGACCTGGCCACAAGAAGGAAGCCACAGTGAGGTTTACTTGGAAGGGTGTATTCTTGTCCCTCTCTCCTTCCTTCTCTCTCTGATTCCTAACTTCCATGGCATTAGCAGTTTTCTTCCACTGTGCCATTTGTGCCTTGGAATATGCTTGCCACGAACTGAACAAACTGAATCCATGAGCCAAGATAAACCTGTTCACTTGTAAGTACTCTGTTTTAGTGATAGTGAAGTGACTAATACACTCCCTTTACTCTTTCCCTTCCCAACTTTTTGTCTTTCATATCTTGTCTTCGATAATACAAAGGTTGGAAGCGATAGCAGTTATCTTGCCATCGTTGCTAAGTGCTTTGTGTCTTGTCTAAAGGTTAATTCTAAAGCTTAGACTGAAGGGTTTCAATCTTAGTAATAAAATATTTTTCATTAGAGAGCTAATTATTGCTGGTTATAGTTCCTCTAATGCAAAGGATTTTGTTTTGGTTGGGTTTTTTAGCAGTTTCTGTTTTTTTCCATTTGTCCCCTTAAATGTTCTATCTTAAGTACTTTGTCCTTCTTAAGTGTTGAATCAGATCTTTGCATGTAGCCTCTATTCCAGGCCCCGCTCTCCGCAGTTCCCTCAGATCTGCTTCCGAGATCTCTGAGGACGCTGGCCTCCCGTGACATTGCTGCCCTCTCCTCTGTGCTGGGTGATTGTCACCTTGATCTCATACGCTTCTCATTCTTGATCTTCTTAAAGCACGTCCTCAGATTACTTGCTTCAAAAAAATGTGTTGTTGATATTAAACTTTCTAAATCTTGACATGTCTAGAAATACAGAAATATCTTTATTCTGTCCTCTCAATTCACATAGAAATTTGGATTTTATTCAGGCCTCCTGATTCTACATTCAGATAATGATCTGATTGTCATTCCTTTATAGCTTTAAAGCTATAAAGCTATTTCTTTATAGCTTTAAAGATAATTTCTTTATCCTCAGTGAGTTAAAATGTCATTGTGATGCGTCCAGGGGTGCGGGTGCTTTTGTTGCTAGGCTGAAAGCTCTCAGGCTGAATTCTCAGGTCATTCAGTTCCAGGAGTTTTCAAATTCTTTTTTTTTTTTTTTTTTTTTTGGTAATTCCTCTTTTCCCTGTTTTTATCTATGGCCATACCACAATAACCATGTATGATCTTGTCTGTTTTCTCCTCTCAATTTTAAAAATTCCTATCAATTGTATATCTTCTGGGTGGCTCATCTGTAATTTTTCTTCTTTTCTCTTATATTCCCAACAGTCTTTTTACACAAGTTTCTGAAAGTTTTTTTGTTTATCCTTTAAACTTGCTATTGAATTGAATATGAAAAAGATCATTTAATTTGTAAAACTATTTTCTCATTCTTATGCTTCTCTTCCTATATTTTTTTTTCAAACAAGGTGCTGTAATGCACACCCTAAGGCACATATCTCTATCCAGTTTCAGAATGAAGGCCTAGAAATGAGTTTGCTAAGACATGTAATGTGTGCATTTAAATTTGAAAGTTTCCAGTGGCCTTTCCAGAATAGACTTACTAGCTTATACATCTATATCGTGTTGCAGGGGGTGTGGAAGGAGTTACATCAGTATTTCCACTATGCATTTATTGAGAATATCTTTGAGAACTTTGCTGGCTACTTGTATTCTTTTCATCTAACTATCTGTTCCTATAGGGGTTTTTGGGGGGTTTTTTTTGTTTTTGTTTTTTTACTGGACTGCCTTTTCCTTTTAAATTGTCCAAGCTCTTTATTGTGTGTATTATATATTTTTGTGTTGTGTATGCTGCACATGTCTCCTGCCTGTATGGTTTTGTGTGTGTGTGTGTGTACGTGTTACACCTTTTGCCGTTTTAAACTCCTGTAGTTGGACCTGTTCGTGTTTACCTTAGCTTCTTGGTTTCACATTATGCTTAGAAATGTCTTCCCTGTCCCAAGATTTGGACTATATTCCTCAGTATTTTCTTCTAGTGCTTTCATAGCTTAAAGGTTTTATATGTAATAAATTTGTGTATGTAAGTATCTAGCTTATTTACTTTTCAAATAGCTGTTTAGTTAATCTCGTTCATTTTATTAGTTGTGCATGCATGTGTGTGTGTAGTGCTGGAGATCGAAACTTGGATCTCACTCATGCCAGGCAGGTGTTGTACAGCTTAACTGTACTCTGAGCCCAGTTAACCCCATTCTAAACAACTGCGCATTCTTTCTCTGGGTTATAGATTGCTCCCATGCCTTATTTCTGGGCCATTTCAGTCCATTGCACTATTTATCAGTTTCCTTGAGACAATACTTTATTCCATAAAGTAATGATTCATTTGTGGCTTCCTTCACCGCCACTTACCAATTGCCCTAAGTCTGGTTATGTTATTGTTGTGTTCTTTAAATGACAGTAAGGATAATACCCACTTAGTAAATTCATTGTGAAAATGAATGTGACAATACATATAAATAATTAAGAGTAATTCTTGGCAAGCCCAGTGAATATTAGTAGCAGCTGCTATTGTTAAGGTGGTGGCTCTTTTTCTCGAGCCCTCGGTGCTTGATTAAACAAATATGGTTTAAAATATCAATAAAATAAATATAAATTTTGTTGTTATTGCTATAATCATTCTTATTGTGCAGAGAATTAATCCCAGGGCCTTGCATATGCTCAGAACATGCTCTACCACTGAACTGTATCTCCGGCCTCAACAAATGTACATTATTGAAGAAAATGGAAACTATTTCTGTGAAAGAAAGTTATAATGTTGAAATACCATTTTTCTGAAGTGCAGAGGTAGAGGCTAGGGATATAGCTCAGTGGCAGAACATTTCTCCAGCATGCACTAGGTCTTGAGTTCCATCCACTGTACTTGAAAAGAAAAGAAAAGAAAAAATGGTAATGAAGAGGAGGAGAAGGAGGAATAGGGCCAAAAATCTCCCAGAGTTTTATCCAGGGTCTTTCGTTTGTGTCCCCCATGGCTTGTGCAGCCCAGAAAATAAGTGTCACGCTAATAAAGGCTGAAAGTAGTTTTCATCCCTTAAATTGAATTAAATGAATACTATTGTGACAAGTTAATTAGACATCCATAAAATTGCTAAATATATGTCACTGAAAAATGCCTATGTTCCATATTTTGTTAAACATCAATTATGATCATAAGAAATGTGCATCTAGTAAAATGGATACTGGTGACACATGTTAATTATTCTGAAAAATAATTGAGCATTTTAAAATTTTCAGTATGCTATTAAGCATTCATGGTCCCAAAAGTTTTGGCTATTTTGGGCATACCCAAATGAATCTAACAGTATAAAATGAAGTAAAAATTTCCTTAAAGTTCTCTTAGAAAGAGGTAAATGTAAATTGCTATAGTTAAGAAGACATAAAATAAGCTCAGTTTGGACTCCATTATATTCAGGTAGGATTGTTCCAGATCTCAACATCAGTTTGTCCTGGAGTAGGCACACAAAACAATAAAACAGTGAAGAGCTCTTTCCTTGTCTGTGAGATGATGATACATCTGTTCCGAACAAACAACTTGAGAGTTTTAAAATGTGTGCCTCAGATCTATGTGATTTTCAGTCCTCGACAAGTCTTGACTCATGCTCATAGTGGCAAATGTTAATTCATAAACATTTTTGGAACAGAGATTCTCAAGAAAGTCACCAGAGAATTAAGATACAACACAGGCGGGCACTCCAGTCAGCAATATAAAGAGAATAGCTGCAAATTTATGGGTATGTGGAGACTGGAAATCTGTTTAATCACTTGAGCTTTTTCCTTGGATGTCTTCCACCAAGCCAGGGCTTTTCTAAATACACTCCTGAACCCTGCACACGCATTATCTGGACTGATTATTAAAAACTCAGGTGCCTAAATAATGCTGGATGCAATGATGGGAATAATTTAAGTATGATTCAGGTTAGCTGAATTTGAACTGGAAGATGAAATATTTTTAGTCAAATAGCATCAATTTGGACATTACATAAATAGCAGAAGATGGTTGCACTTTCTTTGATCATGCTGATGTTCCTTCTTTCAAATAGGGATGGTTCGTAGAAACTTCATAATCTTGGAAGATACTGGCCATTCCACTCTCAATGAGGTTTCTCTTGCCCCTGTTGAAGCAGATGGGAGCCTTTCCTTGCCCAATGGGAGTGTGAACAAGCACATTCTCTGGTTCCCTCCCAACCTTCCCTCCAGTACCTGTAGATTCCAGCCGAAGTGCACTCCCCACATGTGTGTGTTCATATTCATGTATGTATGTATTATGTTTTGGGCACTGGAGTTTGAACTCAAGGCCTCCCCCACTAAGCCCATGCTTGGCCCTTGGAACACACTTGAAATCACAGTTCTCCACACCAAGCACTATGGAAGGACTGCTGACACGATCTGAAAATCCCTGTGCCTGATCAGTAGCTCAGAAATCTCACAGTCAAAATACAAGCTGGGGCCTACTGCTCAATAGTTGTCTAATATGCTTGTACCAACTTTCTCTCTAGGAACAGATTTCAGTAGTGATACGTGAAATGCCCTGTAGCATCCTCAGTATTTACTGCATGCTAACTCACACTTACTCAAACATCACAATGTTGATACTGCTTATTACCAAACGGAACATGCATTTGCAGGCATTTATTATTGTCTATGTTACTGGTCTTTTAAATAAGCTTGAGTAGTTCCTGGTTAGGAAGGAAATGTGTAACCCCTTTCCTCTGCATCAGAACAAGTCACATGGATGTTTCTATATTAGAAAAGACAGCTTGACAAGAGAAAATGATAGCAAACTTAATCAGTGTTTTCCATGATATAAGAGTCTTCAGAAATAGAATACCCAAAGACCTAGCAAGAAGGATCCTTTTTTTTTTTTTTCTTACATTCTACCAATGAACAGCCATGATGTGATTGTGATTAAACAAATGGGCTAAGAAAACCCAGCAAGGGCTCTCTGGCCAGTGTTTCTTCCTTTCAGATATCAGACAAACTAAGCCAGAGGATATTTTACAGATGGCTCATCACACACCGGCGGCAGAATCCGAGAATAATATTTTTAGGTTTATGGCTGGCTGTGAGAAAGAGGGCTCTAGTTTGTGTGACCCACATTGAGGAAGCAAAATTTGAGTTTCTGTGGCCTGATAGGGGAGAAAAGAGAGAGGAAAAGGAAGAAGGGCCAAAGGCAGAAAGTGAATTTATTTCTGAGGCCCCTTTACTATCTTTTAATTCAAAGTTCTTTGCACACCAAAGTGGCACATGTTGGGGTGTTTTCTCAGCCCCAAGACTTGAGAATATTATGTTGGTGAATGAAGATGAAAGGTAGCAGTGCTGCCTGTTGCCTCCACCAACCCAGGATGTGACTTGATTGTTACTGCCTTCTACCCATTAGAGTGTCATTAACATAAAAGTCATTTCTTAAACACATTGAACTGAACTCAATTAACGTAATTGATTACCAGCCTAGCTGTAGGGATTTTGCAGCTTTAGGGAAACTGACAAACATCTTGCCCTTTTAGATCCTACAATTAGATTCACAAGTCACAGTCAATAAGCATTTTTGCAGGCTCTAAATTCATCGTGTTTAATGATGACAAAAAAACCTCTCTGGGTAGATGAACTGACTGTTGATAAAAGACTAATTGTGGAAATGGTTTTCGTAGTGGTATTGGCTAATAGAACTGAGTCCTTGAAGGATAAATTTGATCGTGAATTAATGGAACCTATTTTGGACGTTTTCTCAAGCTGAAGGCATGACTGGACAAATGTACCAGTCTGGGTTCTGTATAAACCGTATAGTCCTTTTAACTGTAATCCTCAAAATGAATAATACTCTGATTCATGAATACAATTAATAACATATGTACATTCAATGTAATATTTAAGAACTCTATTAACCTTGTTTTCTAAGATGTTTTACTTTAATCTCCTATAACGTGGAAAAAAATTCAGATTTTTATTTTCTAAACTCATTAATGCCAGATCCTAATCAAGTGACAGATAACTTTTGTCTGAGCTTTGTCCAAAGGATGCGTTTTTGCTTACATGAAAGGCCTGAGGTTGGTGTTGGATAGCATTCTTCCGTGGTTCATACTTTTCCTCTCTAATCTCCCTTGGCCCGGTTACTGTTCTGTCACCTAACCCTCTCCTCACCAATATCCAAAATGACACTTAGAGTTGCCCGAGCACCAGTTTCTTTAATGTCGAAATGACTTCCTTTGCTGTTCCCTAGCGTGGAAGTGCTGTTCCCTTCCTTATCCACGTGACAGTTACCGCCTCACTTTTCCAGGCTCATAGGGGGCATTTAGTCTGTGAAGTTCTTCCAGATCCCCCATTCATTTCTTGCCCTTGGAATGGGTCCACCTACACCAGGACAAGCATCTTCCCCTCAGTGGGCCAAGAATAAATGGGGCCAAGTTTGTTGTATGGGACCTACTGAGATACTCCATGAAAAAGAGAGGAACAGTGAGTCCAAGTCCCACCGGGGAATGAACAGATGTGGGCACAGAGAAGGGAATCAGCATGTCACTGAGGCGCCAAAGGCTGGCGGCAGCTGAGACCCGTTAGTACTGCTAGCTCTACAGGGCATAGAGGGGCCACAAATGGGAGCATTTGCACCAGAAAAAGGAGAGGAAATGATATGTAAATACACTGATGTCCCTCTGCCTGTCTCTGTCTCTCTCCCCCACCCTCATTGTTCTCTTGCCAGCACCTCTCATTGGTTGAACCCAGTAGAACACCATAACTGTCACCAGGCAGGATCCAAGTGGTCCCCAAAACAGACCCAAGAACATAGCTCATCCTGACCACAGAAGAGATTCACTGACTTGTACAGCAGAAAAAGAATTTTCAGAACCAGTGTGTAAGAAGCTGGGGAAAGATTTATTAGGCAGAAATTTGAAAGTATATAAAGAATGTGGGCCCTCAAGGAGTGGTTCTTTGTGTTCTTGAGCTGGGAATATTTGTGTTTCTTTTTGGGAGTGAAAACCTGTGGAATTCATGAATCTATAATAGACATTCCATCTCAGTTTACAGGTGATGAAGGCAGGAGGCCCATTGTACAGAAGATGTTGATCTGAAAGCATTCTTTGGCCTCCCTGGCCCTTCCTTTGCGTACTAAGTTACCTCAGGTGTCTTTAAGGAGTCTTTGAGTTGATGGGTCTAGAAGGGAAGAAGCATAGAAATAAACTTGAGCGACTTAAATTATGTCCTGAAGTCGCACCTTCTTAAAGGCACAGTATTTAAATTATGATTTTTTTGTGTGTGTCTCCTTTCTACCTATCTTTATTTCTCATATTCTACCTCAACTCTGTCCATGGCAAGGGGTTAGGAGTAAAGATAAATGCAGAAAGTGGTATGAGGCTCAGTTTGCGTGCATAGGGATTGTGACAGAGGCAACACAAACAAAAGCTAAAAGAGAAAAATATGGAAGGCTGGAAGGTAATAATTTTAGGTCTAAGCAAATTGGATTCTCTAGTTAAGGGTTAGGAATAATTATTTTATTATAGGAAAGGTTAAAAGTTCACAAGTTCTTAATTAAAATAGAGCTATTAGCTCTAAGTTTTAGTTCTGCAATTTTCTTACCAGCCCCTTTTAACTTCCATCAGAGGCTTTCAGTTATCAAAGTGAGCTCTTAACCAATTTTTAAAAATCCTTTGCATGAAGATTATCAGATTATGAAACTTGTAAAATATGGCAAATTGACTCTCTAAAATATCTTTCTTTGGTCAAAATCAATTTATGTGTATGGCTTGTATCTTAGATTAGAATTTCTGTAACACGCGTTCTTATAATTTCTATTTCCCCAAATCATAAGGCTTCTGCTTTCAAAGTATAAAATTATGGCATAGTTTTCAAAGACTGCAAGTAGACTATGGAACATACAGGAGCCTCTGGGGAAAGAGAGCTGACCTGTGCATGTTCAGTGCTCCCCAAAATACTGTCCCGAAATCTGGATAGAATCTGGTTTGGTGGAGATAATGTTTGAGAAAGGGTTTGCTCATTGTGATCAAGTCCTATTTAGAGTATATTTTCCTTCAGGTGTAAAGAAAACGTAGTCAATCAAGAAGAAAATGTCTTCCCAGTGATGCAACTCTTTGTGCTCTGTGAACAACAGGTGTTGACACTTCAGAAAGATTTGGGGTGATTGGATTTCTAACCCCCAAGGGGTTCAATCTGTTGAAGTCCAAATTAAGAGCATATGTAAGAACCAACAGTCTGCCTATCCCTCGGTCACTAACACCTGGAGCCATTCTGTTTCGTTTCACTATCTGAGGTAGAATTAGGTGAGCACTGTATTCCACCAACACCCTAACTTCATTGTTATGTTTCTAAAAATGCCAGTGAGTATGTCTCAATATGAGAGCTGGGCTTTTCGAGAGCTGTGGTGAGCTTTGTAATTGGAACAATTCTGTCTGTCATGTTTGGATATATAAAATGCCGGCAGGGATCACACTATAAGTAAAGAAGCTTCTGGATGGAGAATAGAAATCTCCACACTTTTAGCTTTTATACCTGCATTTGTTTAAAAAATTGAATATATGCAACCCCAAATATATGCATATGTATTATTTATGCATACACATTCTGCTATAACTAATGTATTATGGAGAGTAGAAAGCACCTGTGGAAAGGTTTTAAGTGAGATGTTAAATTAAGATGAAATGAAGTGAAATATATATTCTAATCACTTAGCTATTTTGCTATCACTGCTGCCTTAAAAAATTAATATGTTTCTTGACAACAGAGTGACAAACGATGGTTATATTTATCATTTCATTGATTAAAAATTTGAAGGGCTCCTTGAAAATTGTGCTTATCGCTTTCCTTGGCTTTCATTGTTACCGTGGGAGAAAAGTCAAAGAGCCAGAGAAACATGTGAAGAGGCAAGTGGACACATACGGCGCCAGTTCACTCTCAAAAATCATGTTTGCAATCGGAACCTTGCAAAAGATTTTGTTGAAATTTACCCAGAAACTTTCTGTTTTCTTTTATTGTCTGTCAGCTGTTCGTACAAGTCAAGCAAAAGATGTTGCATTTTCTCATATTTAACAAATAAGTTCACGATGCACAGAAATGCTCCATTTGGAAGATTTTTAAGCAGATTAAACAAATCAATTTCCAGGTTTTCATAGACTGCAGTTTTTACCTATGCATTTGCATAATTTTCAATAAAACAGTTACACGATTGTTAGGTGCAAACATCTGTTTTTCTACATTCTTACCATAATCCAAGCTTCTTTGAAAAAATAAACTTGTTGCTTTTCCCACTCATTATATCTCTTTTACCCTGAAAAGATGACTCTTTCTGTTCTCTGTCACCAGGTAACCAACAACCTTTGTGTAGGACAAAAGGTTTTCATAGCCTCTCTTATGGTTTTGTTTCGAAAGCAACCACATTGTTGACATGTGAAAGCACTTGGGTTTCTTTGCTGTGATCGCCTCCATTGAATTCTTTCAAGAGGGCGGGCATCTCTAAATTTACCCTGGAAGCCTTGTTTTGTTCCTGTCAAAGCTGCTTCTCCTGGTCCTATACTTTTCTGTATTTGTGCAATATGATAGCATTCGAAGAATTGTCATTTTATAATAGGTTCTGGTATCTTGTAGGGTAGACAAGCAGAGTGTTTCTCTTGTTCTGAGTGTCCTTTTTTATTATTATACAACATTTCGAATTCTCTTTGTTGAATTCTTTCAAAAGGATTGTTGAGATATCTTTATTGGATAGCAGTGAATCTATAAATTATTTTGGAGAGGACTGAACTTTTCTTATTTAGCCTATCCATTTAGAAGAAGCCCTGTTTATTGTAGAGCCTCGTAAAATTCTCCAGCAAGATTCCTCTAAGTGTTCTGTGATTTTAAGGTTAAGCATTCTGGATTCTCTTGGCTATTCAAGCACTATGTAAGTTCCCAAACTTGAATAAATAGTTTTAAATCTTCAAATGCTCCTGACTGTTGTGGGAACTGACAGTGGCTTGTGGATTACTGAAGGCTAAGTTCTTCTGAACCCGTAATATGCATATTTGTGAAGTCAAAAAGCACAGAGCTAAGTATATTATATGAAGTAAAAACTCCTTATGTGCAGTTATTTGTGTTCAAATAAAATTTAGCTCATTTCTAGTAGAGGGATTTGGTTTGGTTCTTTTGATCCTCTGAAACAGAAGCTCGCTAGACTTGCTCAAAATAATGGGAGTAGTGGATAAAAGCACATTTGTGGCAAGAGGTAGAATCCATGGGCGTGAGGTCGGATATAACAAGTGGCTGAACCTCTTGGCCTCATGGGAAACAGCTCCAGAAGGTAGCTTCAGGGAAGATATAAGATCCTCATCAGCAGGGGCTCCCAGTTCTCTCTCAATTGCAGTAACTTCTCTTCTAGTGTCCCTTTTCTCTGTTCCCTCATAGATTCTTCTTTTTTCTTCTCATGTACCACAATATGAATGTCCTCCCAAAACTGATGCATGTGTGTATTAACACATTACATCCTTACTGGCTGGCCATTCAAATGCAAGCATGTAACAGTCATGTTCCTGTTGCTAGAGCAAAATACCTGTGACCTCAAGGTTTTAGTCCATGGTTAGCTGGCTCCCAGGCGGAAACAGGATGGTTGAAGGGTGTGGCAGAGGAAAGCTGTTCAATGTCTGGCAGCCAGAGAGCATAGAGTGAAGGGAGGAGCTGGGGACAAGAATATACCCTTCCAGGTCAGCCCCCCAGTGACCCAGCTCCAACCAGATCCCCCGTCCTACCAGTATGTTCAACTGCTCAACTTAGCTTATGATGGGATGAAATCACCAAAGAAAATAAAGAAATTAGTGCCCTACAACCCAATCACCTTTCAGATGTATGAGACTTTTGAAGGACATTTTAAATATAAAGTGCAATAGTTTCAATCACGTTACCTCTGCCTAGGATGCTGTCGTCTGAGGCTGTATGGTCCCCTGAAGTTCACTAACTCTGCCATTTCTTTAGGCTCAATCTTTGAGTCTTGATGTCTCTTGCTAGTCATACTACCAAGCTGTTTCTCCAGAAGTTTCTTCCATCTCACCAGGGTCATTTACCTTTGCTTCTTCCACCAAATTGCTCAGAAGTTTGAGGAAAGAACTTCTGAATTGAGCCTTGATAAATGAATCTCCCTTAAGACAAGGGACTGAAGCAGACTTTCTACCTTTATAGGCATGAAAGAGGAAAATAAGAAGAACAAAACAAAGATTGTTTTACAGTGTATTACTCTGCTTATGCCTGCGTCAGCCTTCAAGTCATTTTGATTTGCTGGACACCTGTGCTGGCGTCTGATTTATTCCATGACTTCCGTCAATTGTAGCCTATCAGTTTTAACACCCTTCAAGGTACAATCAAAATATATGGTAAATGTTTAAGAAATATTAAAAGAAAAGACAATTGGCCATTAATTCCCTTCGAAATCCTTCCCCTTGCTTCAAATACACGTATTCTATCCTTCTTTCCACTTTGTGAAGTTATTCAAGAAGTCCTTTTTCATGAATGATTGTACAGGTGAGATCAAATATACAGTGAATGCTGCTTCTGAGCACTATCCACATGACAGGCAGCCTCAGGGAAATAGGGTGTTTTGTCCTCATCCACCTTGTGCAACAGATCTGACACCGTGCTCCTCCGGTTCCTCCTCAAAGTTAAAATGACAAGTGAAGGTATGGAATTAACTGAGAACCTCAAGGCAGCCCTGACAACACAACTAAAGACACCCGGGAAAGAGAACTTCCAGAACTGCTTCAGAAAGTGACAAGAGCAATGGGATAAGGGTGATCGAAATGAAGGGAATCATTTCAATGGGGATTAATGGCACTGCGTCTTTTACTGTAATAATTTTAAAAATTTAAACATTTATTGTATTTTTACCATGCTTTATGTAGTTCAATTTCTTTTTTTTTTTCCTCCATTTCAACTTAAATTTTGTTCTGGTTTTCTTGGCTTAGCACATTTGGCCAAAGATTTCCCATAAGGCCCCACACAGCCCACAGTCAGGATTATGAACTACCTCTACTTAAGACCAGTCAGAGATATGGGACAGTGCGGTAGACCATGAGTCCTGCGGCTACCAAGTCAACATGGATAGTAAGGGGAGAAGTTTCATCGGAGTGTCTGTGGTGTTTGTCTAGTGTAACATATCCAGGCATGAATGATGTATAGAATTGGCCTGGTTGTGATAATCCTTCTGGGATATAAAATGTCAGGAATTTAAAATACCATTAAAAGTGCTACTTATACATTGTATGAGTGAACCAGTGGTGCACAACAAACATTCCCTATGTACCCTGTCACAAAAGAGTCATCATTTATTATTCAGCTGGCTGATGTAGACTGAGGACCAGGCACCTCTACTACACCTGGCTTCTCATGGAAGTTTGGGTCCTGGTCTGTACCAGTGTGCCCATTCTAGAGACCAGGCTGAAGAGGCAGCAGCTACCATGAGAAGGTCTTCTCCTGGTGACTACAGAGCAGCAAAAGCATATGCCTGAACACAAAGGGTTTGGCACTTGTCACATTTGAGCTCAGCTATATGACATGCTTTCAGCAATGGCATGTTAGCAGAGTTACAGGACAGAAGAATGTGCACTGTGTATAGTTGGAAGGTACTAGAAAGGAAGGTCACAGCCGGTGGCAAGTCACATATCCTGAAACAAAGGGACAAAATCAGTCTACCACACAGCCAGTGCTACCAAGATAAAGAACAGAATATGTGCATATCTGTTACATACACACACACTCACACACACACGAACTCACACACGAAATTGAAGTCAAAGCCTTCTCTGTGAGCTACATTCCCAGTCTTTTTTATTTATACAGAACAAGACGGGAAGGGTGGAGGGAACTAGACATTGGGGAGGAGGAGGGTGTGGGAGGGTCAAAAAGAAGGGAAGGATTTCTAATTTTGCTGTGATAATATGTGCACAAAATACTCAAGTTCATTGTAAATATTATGTATTGTATATATACATATCAATGAAATGGAGAAAAAAGAAATGAATTTTGAGATAAGGTCTTGGAGTCACTAAATTGCCCGGGCACAGCTAGCCCTTGCTTCAGCCTCCGAGAGTGCTAGGATAACATGCATGCATGCCACCATGCCTATCTAGAACAGGTATTGGTGCACAGGTGCTCAGTGCTGTTATGTCATCACCACTGGACGTCCGTAAGAGGCAGCCCCACAGTGACCTTCTCAGGCTGAACTCAGACATGTATATCCACATTCCTTTGTGTTTCAGCTTTAACCACCCAGGTGGTTCAATTGCTATCTTCTTCCCAGTCCCATTAACCTTCGCGCCAAAGGCCAATGTTTCTAAATTTGGTTCTTTCTCCTAGAATCTTTCTACTCAGCACAGATTCCCCGAAGGACCTTGCTGTCTTTAATGAGTGTAACAGAACCAGGAACACTTTAGATTTTCTCACAGTGCTTTCTTATAGTCAGAGTAATTCTTTGTTTTATTTCTGCTGAGGAAGAAATAATCCTAGAGTTCAAAGAAAGTTCTCTCCTATTGTTAGGGGGAATTCGGCAGCAGGATTACCATCATTCCTTTGGCAATGAAATCTGTCCAAAACAGCTTCCTGTTCAATTAGTCCTGATAGACATATTTTCCATCTCAGTTCATGTACTCTATACCTTCAGGTCATAGATTCCTGGCGTCTGTATGTGTGTTTGTCAGGAAAGGCTGGGGAGAGGGCATAGAAGTACGTGCAACACGTGAGTTTTATTCTTGTAGTCTCAACATCAGAAGTCGCTGAAGCGTGTCCAGCAGCTAAAACAATGTTGCTTTTTCAGCTCATTATGAAAGGATTTAAGCATCCTTGAAAAAAAAAAAAAAAGATTGCAAGAGCCCAGAAGTGCTTACGTTAGTACAAAGGAAAAAAATGATTTTTCATGGTGGAACATTTCAGTATGCATCCATTCCATTCACAGTGGGAAAGAAACAGAGGTTAATTACTGTTAGATCATTTATTCTGAAAACACAACTTGTTGAGTAAGAAAATGATAATGTTATTGTAAGGTTATCCTCAATGTGGAAGCAAAACAGAATCAGAAAGTCATTAATGAAAATGCTAGCGCAGGCCATGACCACACACACATTTGGTTGAGTTTCCAGCCTCATTTGACTGGGGAAACAACACTGAAGTGATACAGCCCAAAGCCACGTCCTGTTGACAGAGAATACGGCAGCATCTGCAAAGAAAGGGCCTACGCGTGCCTCAGCCCTCATTATAGAACACAGTTTGTGTGCCTGATTGTCCCCACGACTCAGGATCACTCTGCAGCCCCACGCTTAATGGCCACATAGTAGTCAAGAAATACTGACCCGGATAAGTTATGTACAGTGGTTTAGTCACTGAAGAGTCTGGTTTTTATTATGCCTGCTTTGACTCCTTGAGTCTTTTTTTTCTGGTACAGTATACCCTTGTGTATATCAAATCATGTTTGTATTTATTGTGTCATTGCATTTGATAGGATTTTTTTTATTGAAAGCCTTAGAGCTCATCTAGGATTTGTGAGGCGTTTCACCAGGAGAATTGAGCTACAGGTACTTGAAATGTTGAATTTGTTTTCATAAGATTGAATGAGTTCATAACGTTGGAAATCGATTCTTTTCTGTTCATTGATCTTCAAAGATGAAAATAACAGAAATTATTTTTGAGTGTTTTCTAAGTGCCATCATGCTAAGTTTATTGCATCTATTTAGTCATTTATTTTCATAACTATCTTATGAGACTGTTACAGTTATTATCATTTTCCAGGATGAGAAACTGAGGTACAGGGCGATGAATTAATTTATGTAGATCACACTACCAGGAAGTGGTTAGAGCTAGCAGAGGAATGCAGGAAGTCTGCTTCTGAAGTGTCACCCCAAACAACCGTATCAGTTCTCATGGTCACCTTATATCTAGTCATTTGACCAATATTCCCTCCTCTCTGTTCTCAGCAACATCACCTTCGTTCAAAACCTATCAAAGACTTCCTGTTTCCGTCAGAATAAAGGTCACATCCTTCTACAAGCCAAAATGATCTGCTCCCAACCCATGGCTCCCTTATTCCTCTTGTCTCAGTTTCCAAACCCTGCCCACCCTCACTGGCCTCCAGCCTTTGCTAGGAATGCGCTCCCCAGGCACACTGTACCTCAGGACCTTTGCACTCCTTGGTTCCTGTGTGTGCAAGCGCTCCTCCTGCCACTGATAGAACACTGTAGCCCCCTCATTCCAAACCTCTCCAGCCTTCCTTCCTGCCTGGGCTAATGGCCTCCATAGTATTTATAATGGCCCAATATACCATATATTTTACTAATGGATTAGTTTATTCTCTGTATCTGAACACTAGATGAAGCATTTTATTTAGGGTCTGCTTTCTTTTCTCTTGCATTCCCAGAACAGAGAACCCAGTGGACATTTAAAAAACAGACTAAATGAATAAAAGAATATATTACAGAGGTGTTTTGGGCATCAGGCAGACTAAGGTATAGAAATGATATCGAACCAACATTGCTTAGCGTAGAACTAATATTTTAAAATGTCGTTATATTGTTTCATTATAATAATGTGATATTGAATGATACATTGATATGTCAGATACTATTATTTTATCGTGTAGTAGGAAGTGGGCGACCAAGCTGCGGATGTTTTAAACACAATGGGTAACACAGGAGATAATCAGGGTGATCACTCCTGTTCTCTTTCCCTGCTGGTTAGCAGACACACTGTAACCTATCCTTTCCTCAGTGAGGGGGTCTCAAACCTTGTTGCACATTGGAATCACCAAGAGATCTTTTAAAACTTGATACTGACTTCCAACCCCAGATATTCCAGTGGGAAAGGTTTGAGTTACAACTTAGGCATTCAGACACTTGATACTTCCCAGGTGAAGCTAATATGTAGTGGAGTTTGGAAATCACCACCATAAACTTTCAAAGAACTGTCAGGGCAGTGGGAGGGACATCCCCCATCCATGTTCAAGTTTGCCTCGCTTCTGCCACGTGACCATTAGCAAGTCACTTTGCTCCGATGAACTTTACCTTCTTTATTTGTATATCTGCTGTGGATTACGGTTAAAAATCAGAATTAATGACCATGCTCCAAAAAAGTGCAGCTCGTTCTCCTTCCTTTCATTTCTTCTCCTCTACCTCCTTTCTTCCTTTCCTTACTTTGATCCACCAGAGGAGAAAAGGAATAGATCCTTTTCACGTGTATCGCAAGAATGGCTCACTCTGAGATGGTGCTTTCTGGCAGAGGAAGCAAGAGAACTCAACAGCGTCCACCATGCCTAGGTGGGCCTGCTCCCTAGTCGCCCCCAACCATGCCTGGGAGGGCTCAGTGCTACGAGGTGAAGCTCATGCCAAATGGCGAACACTGTGGGTGAATCAGAGATCCTTCTCATGTCCTGGTCCCCAGCCGTGCCTTTGCCCATCTCATTCCTGTGCTCAGTCCTTGCTTGGAAAGCTGGCTGACATTGCTGCCCTGGTCACTGGGGGTCCCTCTGCACTGGCTTTGTGGCTTCACACAAGGTCTTGAGTTCTATCGTGTGGGTTCCCTATCTCTCCATATGGTCTTCTGCCCACCTCCCTTCATCTGACCCAGGGAACCGTGCTTAAATTCCGCATTCAGACAGATACCTGCAACTTCATAGAAACGATCTCCTCCCCTTTGACCCCATCACACTTCCACTCTGAGGCTAGATTTTCTAGAATCGTGGTGGGACATTGTGTGGGTAGCGCACTATTTGAGCCCGGTTCATGGGCACGTGACCCATGTAGTACCCCAGGGCTCTGGACTCAGTTTAATGTTCTACTGTCTTGGAAAATTCTTAATCATGTCTAAGCGAGGGACCCAGCTTTTCATTTTGCACTCATCCCTGCAAATTATGGAACTGGCCTTGCACACATACTTGGAATGCAAACGCCTGGTATGAATCATACCTAGCTTGTACCTGAGAAGAGTGGATTTCCTGTCACAGCACTCACAAAGATTGCCTCTGTGGGGTCAAAGTGCTTCCGTCACGGGGGGGTTATGAATGAAATGAAGTGATAAATGAATGGTAGCACACATGACGGCTCTCAGCACGCTAGTTCTCTTTTCCCTGGTGTTCTACATCACAGCAGCTAAATTGAAGCCACTTCCTTTCTGTTAAAAGGAATTGAAAACTTTTATTTTCCTAGACAGTGATAGATTTGTAAAGGACAGGTCCTAGAGGGTTTTCATTGATCTGACTTAACTCTTATTAATTATACAGAAGGACAACAGGATTCCTTCTTCTGTATTACATGTGGACAATATGCTGTCCAGATGGCTGACAGAGTGGCATTGTCCAAGGTATTTTAAAATGATCTTCTTTTACTTATTGAAGAAGATTAGAGAGAAAAATTGAATTAAGCCCATGTCATTGAAATAATCTCAGCTTACATTACTTTAAGGAGATTTTTAGTGTTTGAACTAATAATTCGTTCGCCAAAGGAGGCTGCCGTGGACAATGTACGTGAATGAAGGTTCCATGAGAGTCATGGGAGGTGGTCTGGGACCCGACTGTCTGGGGGATCAGCCATGGGCCCTGAGTGACTAGAAGCCGTGATTCTGCTCTCACTTTCCTTATTGGCAAAATGCAGATAACAATGTCTGTTCCGCTCCCTTGTTCTCAAGGTTGTTTTGTGAATCAAAAGCATTTTGATCCAGCACTTGGGAGGTTGAGGCCGGAGTATCATGAGTGCAAGACCAACCTGATTTATACAGTGAGTTCAAGGCCAACCTGGATTACATAGCAGGACCTTGTTCTCAGATAAACAAATACACTGGGGTTGGGATCATAGCTCAGTGATCAGAGTCCTTGGCGAGGAAATGAAAGGGCCCAAGTTTGATTCCCCAGCACCAAGAAGTAGTCGGGTATGGTGGCATACACATGTATTCTTAACACTCAGGAGGCTGAGGCAGGAGGACTGCCATGAGTTCTGGGCAGGCCTGGGCTACATAGTGAGATTAGGATCCTGTCTCAAAAAGAAAGAAAGGAAAGAAGGAAGGACGAAAGGAAGGAAGGAAAGAAGGAAGGAAGGAAGGAAGGAAGGAAGGAAGGAAGGAAGGAAGGAAGGAAACAAAAGTGTTATGAAAAGTTCGAAATGCTATATAAACATCAAGTTTGGGTGCTTGATAAGACTTCTGAAGTTGAGATATTAATGAAAAGATTCATTTAATCCTTCAAAAATCTCAGAGTCAAATTCTCTACTTCTTTAAGAAGTGAGATGTAAGGTAATCTGTCCCATCAAAATAATCGACATGACTTCGCTTTTACTGAGGGTAGAAGCCATAGATATTAGCTAGCAAATATCCATAATCCTCTGAGATCACTTCTCGGCATGCCCGTTATAACTCAATAGTTTTCCACAAAGAACTCTCTTTTCCTCTGCTATTAGTTTAGTATGTGTGTGTGTGTGTGTGTGTGTGTGTGTGGCACTGGGCATTGAGCCCAGAATTTTTACACTAAACAACATCCCCAGCTCATTTTTATTGTTGATTTTGAGACAAGATCTCACTAAGTCACTAAGTTGTCCACACTGGGTTTGAACTTATGATCCTCCTGCTTCAGCCTCCCGTAGAGCTGGGATTATAGGCCTGGGCCACCAGGCCCAGCTTAGTTTAACTATTGATTGAGGTTCAGCTGTGTATCAGATGTAGTGTTCTGGGTACCTGTATTAATCAGCCTTCTTGTGGCTGTGACAGAATGTCCAACATCCACAATTTACAGGCAGAGAGGTTTAATGTGGCACATGGTTTGGGGAATTTAGTTCATGGTGAGTTGACTCCAGGGCAGAAACAACATGACAGTGGAGTAAAGCTGTTTAGCTCATGGTGGCTGGGGAGCAGAGCAGAGGAACAGCACCAGAGGGGGCCGGGGGCCACTTAACTCAAGATCATGTCTCTGTGACACACAGGCAGACACCTGAAGAATATTCTTTATTAATTTGCTAGGCATTTCTTAATCCAACAAACTTGATATAACAGGACTAGTGGTCATACAATCTGAATTCATTAGTGAGTAAAACTAAGTTCTTTGCTCTCGTGAAGTATGTGTTCTAATATGGAGAGAAAATAATAAAAATAAGAGCAAAAGACATACTTTCTACTGCAAATTAGCAGGGGTGATTAGAGCTGCGGCTAAAAATATAGAAGACGATGAAGGAGATTGGGGGCATGGGGAGTGGTTGTATTAGGTTAGATCTCTTTAAGAACATGATAAGCAAGCGAAGATTCGAGAGGGGTGAGGGTAAGCCAAACAGACGTAGTCGCAGGACAAGCATTTCCTCTTAGGGGAACAGCCAGTGCAACGGCCAAAAGCTAAAGGGGATGAAGAGTTTTCAAGGAGCAAGGAGAAAACCATGGAAGAAATTAATTCTCAAACTGAAGAGAATGCAGTTGCCAGGCCAGAGCCTCACACATAGACTGACACCTCCTTTCTTGTGTATGTGCTTTTTCCACAGTCACATGACACAGGCAATCCCTTTCGACGACCCTCGGTTGGAGAGCTGCCAAATCATCCCTCCAGCTCCTCGAAAGGTAGAGATGCGGAGGGACCCTGTGCTGGGATTTGGCTTCGTGGCAGGGAGTGAAAAGCCAGTGGTCGTCCGCTCAGTTACGCCAGGTAAGGATCCAGCCCTGCTCCTTGGCCTCCTGGGCCTCTCTGCCCTGCCCTGCCCTACCCGAATGAGAACTGTTCACTCTCAGAAGTGTCCGGATTGGGATGGCTTCCCAGGCTTTCCCAAAACCTGATGGAGTCAGACCACCAGAAGAACAGCAATATCTCCTTCAACAAGGTTTTAAACCAGAAAATTTATTACATCACGTGACTCAGGAAAAATACTGAGCCATCTTTTTTAACTATGGAAATTACCTCCTCCTTGGCGTACAAATGTTGGCACTGTGTGGTGTATGTAGAGCCCATGATGAATTTCCTAGTAAACAATATCAGAAAGGGCGTTCAAGTTACAGTATGATTTAGTCATTGGGATTGCTGAGGTTAGTTTAAACATATGTATTCCCTTCCGTTTCCACTGGAGGCAGGATATATTTCCCTACCCCACTGTTGTCCGTCTGGACCAGGTGTCTGACTTCAGCCAATGGCGTGTTAGCGAAGAGGGCATGGGCAAATGCTTCGGATGTGCTTGTGTAGCTGAACTTATTTCTTGGGCTTCTGCCATGACCATAAGAAGAGTTTTCCCTGGGCAGCTGCTACCCCTCTGGTCTGAGTTCCAGATTGAACACTCAAAGTAATTCCCAGTAAGGACAAAGCCTTGACCTAAGTCAATCCTGAACTAGGGTTGGAAGCACGACTGTCCCATGGAGTCTTGCTTCAGTTAGCCAGTCTGCTGTTGTCCTAAAAACTCGCATGAGAACAAAAAGCATTATTGGACAATCTTCTGAGTTTGGGGTGGTTTGTTACACAGCAAATGCTGACTGATACAGTTCATGTCAAATCTCTTCTATTTCACGATATGATAATAATAGACTTTATCTCTTTTTGTGGTACTAAGGATGAAACCCAGGGCTTCACACTGAACAACATTCTCAGCTCATTTTTTTTTATTTTTGATTTTGAGACAGTGTCTCATCAAGTCACTAAATTGGCCAGGCTGGTTTCAAACTTGTGATCCTCCTGCCTCAGCTTCCTGGAGTGCTGGGATTATAGATCCACATCACCAGGCCTGGCTGGACTTTATCCCAATCATTCATACTACAGTATATCGATGCTCCACCATGAGCACAGTTGAAAGCAGTAGACTATGATATTATTGCTTAGAGTGGGTTGACTTTGCCTTTCCAGAAACCATGTGCTTTTTTGTGATTTATTTACTATATGCATTTAGGTACTTAGACTCATATTGGGCTCATTTTCAAACAAAAGAAAATTATTTTCTATGCTATTGCTCTCCAGGATCTTGCAGATCAGTACCAGAATTCAGTAGTAAAACATTGCACTTAAGAGCACAGAATCTGGCATCATACTATTCGAGTCCCACCTCTACTTCTTCTTAGGCTTCTTAGCTTCCATGCAAACTCTCTGCCTTTCAACTTGATGTAACTTCTCTTTGGCATCTGTATAGTGGGCATCAGAGGAGTACCCACCTTATAGAGCTATGAGGATGCTGCAGTAAGTTAGAAAGAGTGCTGGGTACATCCTTGGCATTCCATAGCTATTATTTATGATTATTGAACTCTTAAGTATTGGCCATTTGGGTCTGTCAATCATAAGAGAGGTCAGCTAGTGAGCTGCCATAGACTTTTAAAAAGTTGATTAGATTTTTAATTTTTCATTATGTGACATAATATCCCCAAGCAAGCACCACAGATTCAATCAACCACTATAGATTTGTGCTGAGAAAAGTAGCTGTTGTTTCTGCTCCTATTACTGTCTCTGCTCAAAGTGACTCTACTTGCTGAGCTCTTGACCTCATTAATTGTAGATCATGTCACTCATTCAGTGTGATTGTTGAGCTTGACACGATTAAGAATTTTATTCCCCAAATAGATTTGTTGCTTTTTATGATAATAAAACAATACATATGCTTTGTCAAAAATGGTGAACAATATAGATAATATGGAGAATGTTTTTTAATTGTCCAAACTCCTCTAACATGAACACATAGAGAACACGTGTAACAGATGTAATTCTGTGAACATACACACACATATATATATCATATGTAGCTGTATAAATGATGTGTTATGAATGTATATGCACTTGATTTCTTTTCAGTAGGATTACATTTGTCATGCTGTTTTACAGTATCGGGGCAATTCAGAGTCTCTGGTCATGAAATTCACCAAGATATGTGTCCATCTAGGAGCTGACTACAGAGTCCAGACTTGTTTTTATATTTTCTCAACTTACCTCACCATCATTCGCCCTCTCGCTTTTCTTGCCCTCAACTCTCCTTAGCCTCAAAGACACTAATAACTATTGCTAGTTTTGAGAAGAGTAGAAAATAAGTGCAAACAAAAGACAGAGTACCACTTCCTGTTATTTTTGTGAGTGAAATTGATGGTCAAATAAACTATGTCTGTCATAAAAATGACTCTACTCCAGTCCCAGCTGATGTTAGTGACATGATCGGATTTTGAACCGAAATGACCCAGCCAGTCTTCAGAGTAAAGACATGAGCTAATTCTCAGAAGGTGCCACTGCTTCATGTTCTGGAAGGGATTGTATGTTGCTTCATCTGGAATTCCTGATTCAGCTTGCTTGATTGAACCAGAGTACTTCCATTTGACCAAAAAGCATAGGTCAAATGTAAGAAAAGGTCCCATTGATCTGAGAGTGGTTTCTCTTCTCAACATAGTTAAAAGCCATGCACTGAGCAGGTGCTTAGAAATGTCTCTGTTTTTGCCCAGCGTTTGGTTTTTAACCATTGGTTTGAAATGCAGTGACCGCTTGCACATAATTCAATCGTTATCATAGATTTCTCAAGTGATTTTTATGAATCCCTTATGGGTGCGAACACTGAATCTCAGCTCCCAGATCTATAAAATGACTATTTTCTAGCACTGATATGGGTACCTGTTAAGGTTTCCCCACTGTCCTACTCTCCAGAAAGAAGACAGATTTACGCTGCAGCTTGAATGGCACATATGCCAAGCGTCTGGGTGGGTGGAGAACGATTGAATGACTATCACTTCCTGTTCTGGGCATGGAGTGTTCATTTCCATTACTAAACAGAGTAATCAGAGTACTAGTGATATTATTTGCAAGATAACATTTCAGTTACACCTGTCACCCAGTGCCAGACCTCTGGAAATGTAGCTGAAATTGTAGTGCCATATCGATATTTGGGAGGTAGTTGTATCTGTCTAAAGGTGAGAATAATTCAAATATTTGGGGGGGGGGTGCTTAAATGCAGATGTATCTTTCACACAGATATGGATTCAAGCTCATGTGCCAGGAGGCCTGGTGATGATCAGGCTGTGAATCATGAGAGCAAAGTCAAAAGAGACATTGGCCTTTCTGAACTTGGAGGAGTCCAGAGACCTGAGATCCAATCCAAGTTGCCAACTCTTCAACCAGTATGAGCCTCAGTGATCTCACTATACAGAAGGAGTTACAATACTCAGCGAGGGCACTTGAAACTGTTTTCTACTCCCTCGTTGGAAACCCACCTGAGAGAGAAAAACAACCCTGATATCCAAGAGTCTGTGATCACTCATAATCACAAGTGAACACAGACACAAACACCCAAGCACACTCCAGGCCACAAACGTGACCCATCACACCCCTCTGCCAGCAGACACGCGCAACTGCTGCTTCTTTATCAGTTATATGTAGCTCTGCCTCCCTCTTGCTGCATGATTAAGATGATTATGCCAGACTCAGTCACACTTTCTGTTAGCATTTCATCTGTGGAAAATCGCCACTTCCTTGTGTCTGTCCTCAAAGTACAGACATGAGGCCAAGGCTTCTAGTAAGTCCTTTCTACCACCCCTGAGTGAATTGCCTTAAGATTTTCGAGGGTGCCAGCTCACTCCTCAGAGTGAGCAATAAAATTTTGTGCAAATCCATCTGTACCCAGGTTGTTGCAGTTTGAGTGCAGGGCACGAGAGCAGGTGATTGGCTAGCTGTTGGCCTTCTTCTAGAGGCCTAGGTATTCAGAGCCTGGCCTGTTGTCCAGCAGCATCATTGGTAGGACCGTGAAATACATTGTACTCTTGTATGTGGTAACAAGGTCCACGTGGAACTCACATTACAGTTTGAGAAATATTGCTAGTAGAGTTTCAGTGTTGTCTGTAAAACTTTAGAAGAACGTGGGTGCCTGAGTCCCACTCCAAAGATTCTGATTGAATTGGTCAGAGCGAGGAGCACCCAGCTGTAGGTGGGTGTTGCTTTTACTGATGCTGTCATTTGCCTGTGCTAAACCCTGATGTGGAGAGGAGGGTCCACTTGGGCTGCCAATGGTCTTTACTCGTATTTGTCTCTCCAGGTGGACCCTCTGAAGGCAAGCTGATCCCGGGAGATCAGATTGTAATGATCAATGATGAGCCAGTCAGCGCTGCACCCAGGGAGCGGGTCATCGACCTGGTCAGGTAGGCGACTCATTCATCTGTGACCCCATGCTGTCATGAAGGCTGCTGAACAGCTCTGGGGCCTCGTCTTGCACAGAAGAGCTTCCTGTGGGCCCATGTAGGGCAGAAGCGCAAGCCTACTCACATCATTGACGCTGAGCTCTAATATAAGAACACACACCCCATCAACACAGTGCGTTATTGTCCACTCTTTTCAGATTAAGGACCCGTATGTTTCAGCCTAGAATTTTTCATAACTCCTGTTTCCATTGCTACATCCAAAGGTTGCATTTTTTCCTTCTCGAGTTACTCATATATTGATTTTCCATAATCAGAGAGATAAAACTGCAGTGCCTAAATTCAGCAGTAAGTGATGAGTAATTTTATATACATAATTTCATGGATATACAAACATACAGTTCACTGATTTTTCCTGACTGAGTGATTCATTACTGAAGTTTAAGATCATCAGCTGAGGCAAAGGCTAGTTAGGTCAGAGCTATGACAGGTGCTTGCTGTATTGGCTTAGTTCTATCGTGGCTATTGGTGTTCTATTATGTGATATGCTTAATTGAGCACCAAAATTACATTTTGTGTGGTTTAAGATATATTGGTCAAGAATCATTTTTAAATTCCATTGGAACTATATTTTCTCAGTGAATGGAAGGCAGAAGAAGTCCTTAGAAGTTATACGGATGAGTCTGGGTCTGTAATAGCAATAGAACCATTCATGTTTCAAGAAGTTTTTTTTTTTTGGGGGGGGGTGAGAAAAGGCATAGCATTTGTGTTTTATAAACTGATTTTTGCAAGCAAGACTGAAGTGAAAGCTAAGGCCACCAGAACACTTGGAACTGAGGAGGGCATCTTGTAACATTTATGTTGTCTCCTAATAAAAAAGGCACTTTGTCCTTGGGGGAAAGCGTTACCTGACACATTTTTAGGACCATCTGGAGAAAGTTTCTTTTCAGAACTTAGTTCTCTCCTTTGGGAAGAAGTCAGGGTTGGTCAAGTATCATTGGAAGAACTTGGAGAAGGATAAGAAGGCAGGCATATAAAAAAGGGCGTTCAGTTTTAGGGTGACAAACCATCCCATGTTTAGCACTGGACAGGGCTGTGTCATGGGAAGATTTCTGCAGTTCCAGAATGTTGCCTTACTTTCATGGTTTGGAGAGTAAAACCTGTGGTGATTACATGAAGAGGTAGGGCCTTTGGGGAAATCGTGAAATTATGAGGGTGGAGCTCTCGTGAATGGGATTAATGCCCTTTGGAAAAAAAAAAAAAAGGTCAAAGGGAACTGCCTTGCCCCTTTTGCCTTGTCGAAATGCAGCAAAGAACATGCTGTTTGTCCAGAATGGGGCCTTCACAAGACAGCAAATCTGTTGGTACCTTGATCTTGGACTTCTCAGTCTTCAGGTGGAAAAGAAATACATTTCTATTAGATTTCCTAATCTAAGGCAGTTGTTACTAGCATTCCCAAGGAACTTAGAGACAGTTACTGTATTGTAGTCTGAGCATGATGTAATGGAACATTTGCATCTGGCTGAAAAACTTTTACCTTGTACCTGGAGCATCCAAATCCCCAAAGAGCACTGACACAGGAGCAGATGCTGAGACTTGTGTCATATTCACCTAGGAATGAGATCTGGAAATGGCTTCAGTCTTCCCTTGGGCGAGAAAGATAAGAATAGGGAAAGACTGTATTTGCAAGGTTTTTAGAGGAAGCTGTGATGTTGCCTTTTAGGATCACTTCTATTTTGAGACATGTGTGGGTGTCAGCGGGGATGTACCTCGTCCAGGCAGTCTCTGAGCCTTACCTTGGTTTTTATCCTGGAATGCCATCCTTGGTCCTAATGGCGGAAGTCACATTTTGTTTTTCTGTAAGCACTGTGATCAGCCCTATTGATTTCTGTGCTTGGAGAATAACAGAAGAAATAATAAATCTGTTTATGTTTGCTGTGAGTCAATTGCCTGCTACAGGACAGAGATGGAGAAAAAGCTATCTTAAGTGTGGTCATTTCTTAACAATCTTACCTGGGGCATTTAGAAAGATTTTTTTCCCCTAACACAAGTTTTTTACCTTCTGGTTTAATACATCATGAAAGAAAATGGCATTTCTGTAAACAAAGCACTCCCTAGGCTTTTGTATGTAATGGAATGAATGAACCAGTTAGAAAGTTAAAAGAGGAGCTAGCAAAAAAAAAAAAAAAAAAAAAAAGCCAAAGTTGTCATCAAGCCTGCCACTTGATTCTGCAAAGCCCATGAGCTAATAAAGATTTCTACTGTCTTTAAAATTTGAAAAAATACAATATTTTTTGACATTCAAGTATCAGAGTCCATGAGTAGAGCTCTACTGGACTGGAGGCACGCCTACCTTAAATTTACATATTATCTAAGCATGGTTTGTCCTTATAATAGCAAAGTTGAGCAGAGGCCTTGTGGTCTACAAAGCCTAAAATACTTACTGTCAGCCTTTCTGTAGAAAAAAAGATCCAACTTCTGTAGGATAATTGTTTTATATTTTACTTGGTTAAGCCAACTTTAGACTGAGACCATAAATAATGTATTGAGACAATTCCTCTTTATAGTATGGTTGTGACTATTAGGAGAACGCACATGCATGATAAGGACATAATCCATGCCTCCTACCTTTCCTTTGGCTATTCCCTAGGTTTTGCGTCAGGATACATGTGACAAGGTGTGTGGAGATTGTTCTGTGCTCATACACCATTGGGGTGTTACTGAACAGCAAGAAGGAGGAGTAATAAGTGAGAGGACACTGGAGAGGAAACCTAACCTCTTGTTCCTGTCTTGCTGATGAAAACCAGATCAGGTCACTGGGCAGAATTACAAGAAAGTGACCGAGTCTGGATAGGTGGCATAAGCCTGTGATCCTAGCATTTTGTGAGACTGAGGCAGGAGGATAACAAGTTTGATCCCAGCCTATGCAAATTAGTGAAGCCCTTGGCTTCAATTCTCAGTACCAGAGAGAGAGAGAGAGAGAGAGAGAGGGAGGGAGGGAGGGAGGGAGGGAGGGAGGGAAAGAAAGAGAAAGTGACCTGACCCTGACCATAACTGGACAGAATGAGATAAACCTGGGGCAACTGAGGGTCTTCGAAGCTTCTGTGCCACGAAGAACAAAATCAAAAGAGTGACACTAAAAGAAGAAAAAAGAACGTCTTAGCTCATACATGTCTTTTTTAGAAGCATGAGATACATCGATCCAGTGAATAATTTTTTTTCTCTTCCCTTGAGTCTTTCCTCATCCTTGAGTCTTTTTCCTAGTGCTCAGTCTAGTTATGCAAGACATAAAGGGCAAAAAGATACATTTTTATCAGCCAAGAAGTTATAAATCCCCATCTGTCTTTCCGCCTTCCTCATCTCAAGACGCTGGTGAAAACAAAACCTTGACAAAGCACAAGGGGATCTAGGATGACTAGAATGCAGTCCTCATTTTCAAGTGTTCAGAAATTCACCTTTGCTGCCTTCTACCACACCTTTACTTGCACCCAAATGTATGGGGGATTCGATAGTAGGACCATAATCCAAGAAGGAAATCTTAATCCATCCCCACTTCTCCTCTCCAGCATCATTTCCTCATCCAACCATTCGTTCTTCTCTGCATTCACTTGTGTATTTATTGAGCAATTGCAACTCAGTGGAGACGGAAATGTGAATTATCTCTGTTCTTTTACCACTGCCTTCAGTCATGGGCTGTTAGAACTTCCTTTCCTGTCGATTAACGTCATCTTACACAAAGCCATAGACACTTTCACTTGCCGAGGTCCAGTTTGAAACTCTACTCTCGCCATTTACATTCCACCTTCTCCTCTCTATGGCAAAGGTCAGGCTCAACCTGGGGAACGCACAGTGGCAGTGGGATTTGCAGCTATTAAGCTGTCTCTTTAACCTCATTTTTAAGCATCAGTAGGGTTATGATTTAATTCTTGAGTGCCCTCTAGGCCGATGTGCTAAAGTCTTAGTCACTAGCCCAAGTACTATTGGGAAGAATCGGAACCTTTATGAGATGAGGAGGCCTAGTGGCAGGAAGTTAGATTGTTCGGGTTGGGCCCTCAAAGGGGATATTGTGGGGATTTTTTTTTGACTTTGTTACTTTCTTTTACCAAATACTGTCTACATAACAAATACATAATACCAATTTCATACCAGTCTATTGAAACAAAAATATTAATATTGTGGAATTTGAATCTTTTAAACATCTTTAACATTAAATCCTCTCAAGGTTAAAAGAAACCAAAGCACTGAAAGCTCCTTTCTCGTCCCAGGCCTGCAAACATGGGTTGCCCCACCCATTTGTGTCATTTGTAGATTAAATTTTATCCCACTGATCTGTTTTCTGTCCCATTCTATACTGGATTGTTTTCATAATCTTCCTGCTGGGACCCAAATTCCTACTGATATTTAGTAGATAACTAGGTTATTTTTTTATATTTTATGAATGAAACCTATTTCCCCATTTTATTAATACATATATGCAATACATACATAATGTTTACATTGAACTCGAATATTTTGTGCACATATATATCGTGTCAAAATTACAATCTCCTCCCCTCCCCCTTTTTGTCCCTCCCATAACTCTCCCCTCCTCCCTAACTCCCACTCTCATCGCTATTTGGTTTTTTTTTTTTTTAACATATCATCTCCCCTAAGGAGATACTGAAACCCTACTGCTCCCTCCCTCCTTGCTTCCCAAACTGAGTTTAAACCGACTCTTTCCACCATGCACTCCTACCGTGAAGTACTGGGCTACCACAGGCGCGAAGCAATGGGCTCAAAAAAATTATGATGTGAAATCTTTGACTCTGAAAACTTAAGCCAAAAGTAAGGCTTTTCTTTTAAAATGACTCTCCCAGGTGTTTGCTCACAGTGATGGAAAGCCGGCAAATACAATGAGATACTCCAGGTACATAAAACTGCCTTTCCCTTCTGCAGGTTCAGCTCCTGTGGGAGCTGCCCACTCTTCAGACCCTCTCTTAGTGGACTGTGGTACTCCTCTGACTGTGGTGTCTCCAACCCCCAGGCCACTGACTGGTACCAGTGTGTAGCCTTGAAAGGACTGGGTGGAGGGGTTAGATGAGCTGAGTGTGAGCAGCTCCGCCTCCTGCCCGTGTGGTCCTATTAGGTTCTAATGCTACTGATGATCTGACAGGAGGCAGAGCTTAGCTCCCTACTCCCCTCCTGATGCTACCAGTCATTTCAAAAATATCCTCCAGAATCTACTTCGTAGTAAGTTACCACCACCCACCCCCATTCTTGGGAAAATGATCTTCAACTAAACCGACCCTGAGGTCAAAAAAGTTGGGAACCACTAGTCTAGACCACTATTAATAATGACAAGAGTTAAAGTCCTAAAAACAGACAAGGCCCTCTACTGAACACATGGAGGAATCATCATTCTTTAAGGGATTTCATTAGTGCTAAAAAGATACAGGCTCCAGATACTATTGACATAGTAAACATGTAATCCTAAAGCATGCTCCCTTTTTAGCCAGGACAATTTATTTTATAAAAGTTAACAATGTGTTTTATTTTAACCAAATAAATCTAAGTACAATGGCACAGTGTTACCAATATTTTCAAACTCATTAAGCCAACAAAATGAAATTGTATATTCCTCGCTGATGAAAATATTTCTGCACTAGAAAACTTCCTTGTGCTTTCCCATGAGTTTAGTCGTTCTCTGCCTGCGATAATGTGTACTAACCTAAAATTTTAGCTCTTGTAAAATTATTTCCTTTTTACTGGGCTTCTCAACCAGCATGTGTTTTAATGTCTATATCTTACCCAAGATAAATTCCCCTTCTGTTTAATAAAATAACCCATTTTCTTAGCCACTGAGGAAATTCAGAAAACCACTCATCATTTTAATATCGCTGTAAAATACTCTCTTTAAAAATTGGCATCCATTTGCTCGACTAAATGTTTTAGTCTTGTTTTGTTCTTTCTTCCTCTGTTGCAGTATGTGCCCATGGATCATTTTGTGTTGTTGTTGTTTCCAGATACATTTGTGTCTCTTTATGGAATATTTGTCTTATCGTTCGGTTGGTCCATTATGGAAATTTATTATTTTTTTCTTGAGAAAATGAAAGAGTTTCTTAGAGACCAATTTACTGCTATAGTAACCACATTTAGGGTTTTTCATATAGTCTCCAAAAGAGCTATAATTGCTGCAGTGAAATTAGATGAGTTCCATTCATTTCATGGTTTTCTAAGTTGTTAACTCCAACTCGTACTTTATAGTGGCTGAGGACAAAAATCTTTGGAGAATTCATGCCCTTTGAAAATTGCTACAACTTTCTTTAAAAGTGTCCAGGGATAATTCTCTTTGTCTTTTCACAATTAGACAAATTCAGTTTAAAACAACCTTCCACATCTTGTTTTTAGACAATGTGGAATGTGATTGCTCACGGAAACGTTATGAATCATGCCTCATCCACCCAAGACTAGTTGTAACCATTGGAGAGATTATGTCGGTTTGAGGGAATTGGGAACCTGGATTAGGAACCACGCCTAGATTAGGCAATTAGGAATCAGCCTGGATTAGGCAGCTGGGAACTAGAGTGGATTAGAGTGTGAGTGATTTGTGGGCCAGTGAATGAAGGAGGATGTGGGAGGCCCAACTGCGAACCTGAACTGCATAAAATGAAGGAAGAAGATTGTTAGATCTTTTTCCTCTGGGGACACACTGGACTTGATGGGACTTGGCTTCCTGTTTGTGATGTTGTGAGGAGCTGCCTCCACCTCTGCTTCTGCCAGGTACTTTCCTTGCTGCTGGCCACCCTGAGTGGACTGTGGCCTTCTGAAATTGTGAGCAAAAATAAACCTTTCCTCCCCTAACATTGTGGATGTGAGATATTGAGTCACAGCATTGAAAAAGTAACTATAACACTAGCCAACTCAGTTAAATTCTTTGCACTTTATCAAACAGTTATTAAGCATTAACTGTGTAGCCCATGTAAGGCAGTGAGCATTTAAGTACACGAGGCAGGTCCTTCCATAGAGGAGACTTCTAATTTATTGACTTGTATTTATGACTGTGCAAGGCTAGTGAGAAGGATAATGTTTGATAGAACTGTTGGTGGAGATAGATGGACAAGTTAAGGAAAGTGGTTATGGTGGTAAAGAGGAGCCATCAACGCCGAGTACACAGGCAGGTTAATGTGCGGAAAGGGGGTTGTAAAATAGATCTTTTCTTTTTCCTGGAAACCCCAAAGCCCTCCTGAGGAAAACTCACTTTTCAACCTGTAGATACAGAAAAATTTATTGCCTAGGTGGCTGTTCTGAACCACAACTTCAAAATTTTGCCCTGCAAGGCGGCAATATAAATCTACTTGCTCGTATTAGACTGAGTGAACTTGCCTTTTTGAGTTAGACTTGCATCTGAGAATCTGATAAATGCTGTGAACTTCTTTCACCTGGAAGAAGCCCACATGTATACAAAGTTCTGCATATAATATCAGAATATTTTCCTCCCAAATCCATTTTCAGTTTTAGAGCACTAGAAGACTTTGAAAATGCTTTCTTCCTTCCTTCCCTTTTTCAGTACCAGAAGTTAACTTTGAGCAACCAAGCACATAAGCAAGCCAGTCTTGACTTTCCCCGTATAGTAGGAGTACAGTCATCCAACCTTTAAAAAGAAGTTGAAACTGGAAACTGTCCCCCCTTTGTACCACCCTCTGCAGTACATCAGCTAATTATTCCTCCATCTGCCATCTCTCCCTGCCTTGCTTGATTATTTCTGCTGAGTTGATTGATGGATGAGCAGTCGTGGAGCTATGGCCGTTCAGCTACTCAAGTTTGCCCACATCACCTCTTCTGCACTAATACCCTGGGGTTAGAGATTTTCCCAGGTAACAGTAAGGTTTCTCCAAGAAGAAAGTAGCTACAATACAGAATGAGAATGAATGGTGGGGAGTGGCTTTAGCAAGAGAGCAGAATAAGGGGTTCCCTGCTCGTATTCCACCACCTACCGCACCCCACGCCCGCCTCCAGCAACAGTAATTTGACAACTGTCCATGGACAAAAGTGCCTTTGTGCATAGGAGATTGTAAATTTGGTGGGGCCCAAGATCAATAAAGATGATTTTGAGAAAGCAGAGCCACTTATAGCCAAGTGGCAGGTTCGTAGTCCCAGTACAGACCCAGAAATAGCCATATTTTCCTGGGAACCGGGCCGCAGTCCTGTCTGTTCAACAATGATCCTGCAACTAGCCATCATCTCTCAATGTGCCTATGAAGAGCCACGCCTGCCTGTTCTTGGGTAACAGACACGTTGACCTCATTTCTAAATGAGAATCCTGAAGGGGCCCATGACCTTGGTCTCACCTCTGCAGCCACTCTAGGATCAGTCCTGCTGGCACAAGACACACTGAGGGATAGGCCACTCCACACCTTCCTATGGAGGCCTGGTGAACTCCGTCCCATGCGTTCTGTAACTACCCTGTAACTCCATTCTACCTGCTTTTAGCCAATCTGGAAGCAGTCCTATATACTCCAGGAATCCTGGGAGACATTCTTCTATCATTTAGGGCATACCTACTATCTTTGGCCTAAATATGGCTCTTGAAATGGTCATAGAAAGGGGCTCCAGACCCTTTCACTCTCAGCTATGGTCTCTAGTGATGCTGGCTTCTCGTGGACCAATAGGAAGACAGTCTCATCTGTGTCCCTAGCAGTGGGCCAGCAAGGTTAAGTCCAACTGACATCTTGAAGCATCCATAAAACTTGGTTCCAGCTGTGCTCGTCTGCAATCCAGAAGCAGTCCTACAGATGCAGAGGGACCCACTAAGTCACATACTTATCCATGCCATCCCTTCAAACATCAGTCTCAGCTGTGGACCCTGAAATAATTCTGTCCCTCAGTTCCATTCTCTCTCAGCATGGTCCTAGGCCAATTCTGTTCACTAAGGACCTGCTCAATGACTTATCAAGAACCTTCCCAGAAATCTGATAAGATCTATATGCATAATAATGACCAAGATCAGCAGACCCCACTGTACATCCCCAAATGGTCCTGTGTCCAAGAACCAGGCCATTGAGATCCTGGACAAAGTCCCGGTATAAACCACACTCTCCCCATATCTGGTAACGGGCCTGCCAAACATGGACCCCCCATTGTAGATAGCACTGTAGCAGTAATACAGCCCAGCTCCCAGCCCCACTTTAGTGTAATCCAAGATACAGTCTTACTAGTCTGAGAAACTAATAAGAGATTATTTTTACTTGCTGAATCCAGTCTGTGAAGACTGGAAAGGTTTCTGCCACTCAGACACATATACCCAAATGTGGCTATGTAGATCATAAAGAAACAGGCAAACATCCACAATCACAGGAAACTAATAGAGCTAGAATAAGCAACCAAAGAAATAGAGATGTGTGAACTGCACAGAAAATAATTCAAATAACCATCTTAAAGAAGCTAAGTGCAATAGAGTACATACAAGCAAATGGAATCAGGAAAACAATTCATGACCTAAATGAGAAGATGAATAAATAAATGTTTCCTTAAAAAGAATTAAACAGAAATCCTGGATCTGAACAATACAATGATGGAACTGAAGAACTCAATAGAGAGCTACAATAGCAAATTCATTCATGAAGAAGAACAAGTGAACTTGAAGACAGTCCACTTGAAATTAGCCAGTTATCAGAAGAACGAACGAAAGGAAGGAAGGAAGGAAGGAACAGTACTTTCATGAAACTATCAGTACATTGTTGATCAGAAACCTTGAAGGATAGAAGGCAGTAGATAATATGTTGAAATTGCTGGGAAAAAAGTTGCCAACCATGAATTTCATGCCCAACAAAGCTGTCCTTAAAAAATGAAGGAGAAATAAAGGTACCCTCAGACATTTCAAAGTTGAGGGCTTTTGTTGCCACTAGACTTGCCTTACAAGAAACGTTAGAGATTTCTTCAAGTTAAAATGAAAAGATGCTAGGTTATTACATAAAAATATATTAAAGTATAAAGTTCACTAAGAAAGGTAAATGTATAATTACATTCAAATTTAGAATACTTGAATACTGTAATGATGGAATATAAACCACACACTTAACCATAAAATTTAAAAGGTGAAAATATTTTAAAACTAAAAACATAAAAGTATTATAATATAGCTATAGTAATTTGTTGATGGACGCACAATTTAAAAATATATAAAGTAGAATGCCAATAGCTTTTAATTGGTGATGGGAAAGAAGCAAAAGTATAGTTTTGCATGTAATTGTAGTCAACTATTTGTCAGCTTAAACAGGCATTTACAACTATAAAATATTTAACATAGCCTCATAGTAACCACAAAGAAAAGGTCCTTAGTAGATACAGAAACAATGAAAAGAATCAAGACATGCTATCACAAAAAATGATCAAAGGCAAAGTCAGAAAGAGGAATAAAGGGAGCTATAAAACATTCTGAAAACAATGGACAGTGTAGCAATAGCATTTTCTTACCAGTCAATAGCTACTTTAGGTACAAATAGACTAAATTATCCAATCAAAATACACATAGTGATTGAATGGATTTTAAAAATGCAAGATCCAACAATATGCTGCCTGCAAGAGATGCATTCTGCTTCGAGGAAACAAACAGGGTGAACGTGAAGGAAGAGAAAAAATATTCCATGAAATGGAAACCAGAAGAGAGAGGAATGACCATACTTAAATCAGACAATATAGAGTTTGGTCAAAATGTGTCACAAGAAGCAAAGAAGGTCACTGTATAATGATAGTGAAGTAGTGGTAAGTTCATCAAGAACATATAATAATTGTAAATACAAAATGTCCTGAAGATCACCATACCTATCAAAATATTGAACATATAAAATATAACATAAAACTTTATTTGCCCAAGGATAATTTGTCATAATATTTGAAGTAAAACTAATGAGAAAAATTATGCAAGCCCTAAATTCAAAGTACAAGGTATACCAAAAGTCATTTTACATAGAAAAAGTAAACTTTTGGGAAATGTTCACCTGTCCATGTTCAGCTGACATTGGAGGAACTAAACATAGAAAGCGAACGTTAACAGAATTGAAAGGAGAAATAGGGGATTTCGGGGCAGTATGCTATTGATTGAATGTATTTTGTCCACTCATGAAGTCATAGGTTAAAATCTAATTACCAATGTGATTGTGTTAAGAAGTGAGAACTTTAAGATTTTAATTAAGTCCCAAAGAAAGAGCTCCCCTGGATAGGGTTAGGGGCCTTGTGATATAAGCCTTTATAAGATGGCTGAAGGTTGAAAGGAGAGGTCTTCCATTTCTAGATTTTTATACTATGGGATGACAAATCATATTCTGGCCCTTTGATTTTGGATTTACAGCCCTCAGTATCATGAGCCAATAAATTTCTGCTCTTTATAAATTGCCAGGTCCATTATATTCTGTTATAGAGGCAAAAAATAGACACACAGTGGCTACAGTTGTAGTTAATAGTACTATACTGTACAATTGAAACTTGCTAAGAGAATAGATCTTTAATGTTCTAACCACACACATACAAATCATAACTTTGTCAGGTGAGGGATGTGTAGGTAATGATCGTGACGGTCATTTCACAATGTGTGCATGTATCATCACGCTGTGTACTTTAAGTCCATGAATTTTTTTGTCATTTAGATTTCAATAAAGCTGGAGAAAGTAGATGATAAATAACTTTCATTACTTCACAAAAGACAAACCTTCGTTTTAATGGCATTTCTTTTACCTGAATAACACACACACACACACACACACACACACACACACACACACACACACATATAAATACACAATGTGTACCACCTTGTGCCCAAATATTTTTTCAAGACTTGGAAGATTATTCTACTCTGAATGTTTAAAAGGAGGGGTCTTCTTTTTCTGATATGTATATGTCCTACCAAAACATGAGAAAGAAACAGACTAAGTCGCTTTCATAATAGGTGTGGGTTACTTTTGTGGGTCACTTTCAAGGGTTTCTTTTTTGACATCTCGTAAAAAAGAAAAAGAAATATTGACAGCATGCCAATTAATCATGGCGGTGAGAGTCACCATGTAGTAAAGTCATTGTTATACAATAAACCTGCTTCTAAGCCCTCTCATTTCTTAGTGTTAAGACCAGGTAACACGAAAGTGTTTTATACAGTGCCCCGTCCTGAATACTTTTGTAATATTAACTCAATGCTTAGCATGATTACTGGATACACTAGTTAGGTACAGTTTGTAGATGGGGAAACTGAGACCCAGAAAAGCTAAGGAACATGCCCAAGATTTCACATGTAGTAAGTAGTGGATTGAAACTCAACCAGCTCCTTCGTGGAGGCTCCTCACCTGCTCCTCGGATATGTTCTTTGCCAAAGCCCCGCGAGCAATACTGTTTATCTTACACTGCAGAGTGGACTCGGGCTCTGAGAGGCTGAAGCATTTGCTCCTGGTCAGAGGAAAGAGACAGGTACACAGCAGGAGAGGAAGAAAGCCGTGACAAGTCGTGGGACCCCTGCATTTCACTTAACTGTCAGGCGTATTAAGTGCTCTTTCCATGGTGGGTCCAGCAAATGACAGAGCTGTAATTGGGCTCTAGATCTTGTCCCACATGACCCGTAGACACATGCTCGATTTTTGGCTTGCACTAACAGTATTTCTCCCGACCCACAGGTCTGACGAAGAGTTGCCTTGATTTTCATAGGGAATTCTCAGGAGTGCTTGCTTGTTGCAATCACTAGGAGATGGGCAAGATTAGTAAGAGAAAGGAGGACAGTTAGAGCGATCCATCTAAAAATTAGATCTCAGCACGCCTGTATTTGATTGGCCCCTTTTGATCAGGATTATAACAGAAAGTCAAATTACATCATGTTCCAGGAGCACTGCATCTGCAGAAGAATACATTAAGAGGGCCACCTTCCTGCCTGATTTCAGCTGGACTTCGTTGCATCACGGTGTGGCTTAGTAAAATAACAAAGCAAGGAACATCTGCTGATCAACCAGCCCATAAAATATGCATGGTGATGTATGATAATATAATGTCTTATTATAGTAAGACCAGCAAGCAATTTCAGTGAAAACACAGAAGAAACAGCCTTGTGGTATGCTGACACTACCGATTGTGGTCTCATCTAACACACGCTTGCAGTGTACACATTTCTGACGATTGCAAATTGCAGAGCCGGAGAAAAAAGGGGTCAGCCAATCCGGAAGATATAGTGTGAGAAAACAGGCTAATAAGGATAAAGTCCAAAAAGAGATTTGAGTTCATAGTTCAGAAAAGTTATAATGCCATATATAATGGTGAAAATTAATAAGTGGCTTCATCCAGATTATTTTAATGCCCTTAGATTTTGTTAATGACCACCTCCCACTCACTCGTTAAATCACTCCATTACTGTAGATACTTTTGTGCAACTCATGTGTGCAAAATGAATGGTGAAGTCGGAAGAACCAGAAGAAAGTAGGGCGTGTTGTCAATGAGCTCATAGGCTCGAAAGCACTGAATGTCTTAACATCTTATTCATATTAAGCAAAAAATGAAAAGAAATAGTCATTGGACCAATGCCATGTTCTGTTAATCCTTTGGAAGTACAGATTTACAATTGCTAGCCCTTTATCTAAGTAGCTGAATGGGTGTGTGTGTGTGTGTGTGTGTGTGTGTGATATACATATATTTCCTGTGGCTAGAACACACCTGAAGCCAAGGTATAAGCCTCATTCCTGAGAGGTGTTTGGTAACAGGGTCTCAGAAACTCAAACCCAGAGCACAATTTTTAGGCAATACAGTGAGTGGATGGGGTGGGCAAAATTCTCAGGCCAGACACTTTGATTTGTAACAAGCGTATGTGAATTTTTCTGCTATCACTAATAATTCAGTATTTATTAACTCTCGCTCCAGCATATGGTGAGTTATCCCATTTTCCTCAGTAGTAGATCTACATTTAGAGGATGTGGTTTAATGGGAAGAGGCATTGGACAAAGTGAAATGTATCTGCCCCTCAGTAACTTCTTTCACTGAGCCAGAACTCGCCAGAAGGTCTTTGTGTCTGTGTGACCCACGTTTGATCTTTCACATAAACAGGGAGCCACTCTGCCATCCTTTGTTCATCACTGTCAGCTATTCCTTAGCCCCTTCCCTGCATCTGGGGTGCATTTGCCACTCCTGAACCATACTGAGACACAGAATCGTCTTTGAGACTAACTTCCTCCTGGATCTTGTCACCTTAGGGCTCTGACTAGGAAAGAAAGCACAGTGCCCATGCTGTTCCACCCCACAAGGCTCTCAGGGGTCTTCCGTTAGTTCTTCCTGAAGAGTCAGATTCTGAAGACAGGCCACGCGCCTTCCCTTCACAAGCACTCACTAACCCGAGCCTTGCTGCTTGCCCTATCACCCTACTTCCTCTACTTTTAGACTAGTGTCCATTATGGGTAGGAGTCAATTTTACCCTGATTTATTGAATATCCTTCATAACTCTACCCTTAGTTCCTAGAACATAGATATTTCTTTACTTTCTTCTGTAACAACCGTATCCTAGGGCAGTAAGTACTATATGGTGTGGATGACGAAATAGAGGTGATCAATTAGAGAACAGGACATGAGGCCCAAGAAGAGACTGTTGGTTAGCATTTCAAAATACCATCCTGCTACCCAGTGAAGGGGCATATGGCATAGAAATCAGAAAAAATAAGACTTTAAATCCTACATCTGCAGTGCTTTGACTGTATGTGGCCTTGGGTGAAAAACCGAACGAACTCAATTCTCCGTTTCTTCACCTACAAAATGAAGGCTTACCTTAAAAAGTTATTGTAATAATTAGATAAACCACAGTGAATCAGCTTGTTAGTAAATCTGTGCACATAATCAGCTCTTAATAAATCAGTTATTATTGTCTTCATCAAGATTATATGTTACAGCTGAATGGTTGTTAGCAAATTGCTACCGTCTGAGGATATCTCTTACCTGTCGTTGTGGCCAAGAATTGGAAATTCTGAGCCTCCGTCTACAGATGATATGAGATGATGTATGTAAGAGCATTTTGCGACTTGTAATCAGCTAGGTCATTGTGTGAGAGGCTGTCATTACTGTGCTTGAAATTGCAGGGTAGGGAACTGTAGCACACGCCTGAACCTCCACTAAACCGGAGCAGAAAGCTAGTCTTTAAGGAAAGAAAAATAAATCGAGGAATGATTTAAAAACCCTACGACACAAGGTCTGCAGAGACACTCAGGGTTACTTACCCCCGGAGTGTTGCGACCCAGAGTTTGGTACTGAACGCGCTCTGGATGACCACGTAGGCAGGCAGCCGTATGGCAGCATGGTGACAGAAATGAGTGATTTTACTGTGCTGTCATATGAGTGAAGGAGTGTGGAAAGATTCGGAGCTGTTGGTGTGTGCCCTGCTGGGGTGGACTTTCGGTTAAGCATGATCAACAAACCTTTCTCTGTAAAGGAAGATAGTAAATATTTTACTTTGCAAGCCATATGGCTCCTGTCACAACAACTCGATTCTGCCTTTGTCATACAAAAGGTGTCATAGATGATACATAAACAAATGTTTGTGGCTGTGTTCTCATAAATTTTTATTTATAAAGTCAGAAGAGCTGGAGGGTCAGATTTAGTCCACAGGCCCTGTTTGCTGACCTCTGACCTGAACCAATGAAACTTAAAGAAACCTGACCTAAAGATAAGAGGGCTTGGAAGCAGAGATGAAGAAGAGGCTTTTGCTAGAAATAATAAAGATAAAGCAAAGATTGCTTTATCTCAGGTCACCTACAATTCTTTTTTAGAAAATGGAGAGATAAAAAATAAGCAAACACACAAAAAGACATCCTAAACTTTCCTAATTTCTCTTATTCTCCTTAACCCCCTCAAGTTACTTGTTTTCACAGCTTTACCAACCAAGAGGCACATGTATATTTCTTATAGTGTACACCATACGATGTTATCATTATGCAAGCTTGTCTTTCTTTGGTACAATTCCGCAGGTTTTTTATTGATAAGGACAAGTAATAGAGCAATACTAGCTGCTTTAACAAACCCTAAACTAGGCAGAGGCTCAGTACCAATAGATGATCAATCACAGGAGGTCCATAATGGTGCTCCTGGTAGGTGGCCATCTTTTTTAGAGGGGAGAGTAGGGATCAGACACCAGCTCTTACCATACTGCAGCTGTGCTGTCTTCAACACTTAGTTTCTGTTTTGTTCCCATCAAGCTGGAGGGAGAAGAGGACACACGGCAAGTCTTTTGGAAGGAATATACTGTGCTTCGCTCCCCTTCCCTTGGCAAGACACTAGCCAATGATGACTCTCCCCGCTCAAGAAGCTAAGTGTAGCCTCACTGCGTGGCCTGGCAGTGGGAGGACTAGGTCCTCCAAGCTCGCAGCCAGGCTCTGCACTGATCCTGTTTCATTCTTCTATTTGCTTTTCGTGCTGATCTCAGTGCACAGCACAAATTGAAAAGAAAGAAATGTTTGCAGAAAGAACCCACATACTGATCTTCGAAAGGATTACTACGATTTATAATTTTTGGAATCAAATCTAAATGAATTGATCGACTTTGCGGCCATTGTACCAGAAGCAGGCTCACTGCTTGCCTCGTGTTCGCGCACGCATTGATTTTAGCTTGGAGACAACATATGTTCAAACAGCTCCATCACTTCATCAATGTCATTAGCTATGTAATCTCCATCTGCCTCACTTTTAATAACTTCTTTGTTCTCAACCTCTTCCAATCACTTTAGGCTCCGTTCATGAGATGAAGCGTTTGGTAAGTTGTTACATAATCATCTGGAATTAACCTGCACTCATGCTATTCAGTCCAGGGTAAGATCCCATACCTAGCATAAAGCATAACCATGGAATAACACGTATGCCTACTGAGCTCTAATTGTGCATGAAACTCAATAACATGCCTTCCCCCCAGAGAAACTGCAGTATCTCTTGGCCTGTCTTAAGGTCTTAAGGTTGCACTAATATCTTATATATAACATTTACATGTGAACTTGCAGGTAACCATCCCCTCCTTTCTAACTGAACCAGCCTCCAAGGTAGTGTCCTTATATCCCCTTTTGTTGATATGCACAGATACGGTAGCTTACAAGAGACTTGCACTGAGGAGGAAGAGGACTATGGCTCCACAGTTCGAATTTCCCAACCAGCTCTGTCAACTCAGACATGTATCAGCCTCAAAGTTCATACCTCCTAAAGCAGGGGGGTTGGGAACCTTTTTTCTGCCAAGAACCATTTGAATATTGGTTTTTTTTTTTTTTCTTTGAGACAAGGTCTTGTTGTATAGCTCAGGCTGGTCCTGAACTCACTAATGTAGCCCAGGCTGGCCTAGGACTCAGGACAATCCACCTGCTTCATCCTTCTGAGTGCTGGGATTATAGGCATGCACCATGATGCCCAGCTTTGTGTGGAGCTGCGGAATCAAACTCAGGGCCTCGTGCTTGCAAGGCAAGCACTTTAACTGTTATGCCATTCCTTCAGCCTCCATTTGGATATTTATGATATCATTTGTGGGTCATACAGAATTATCAACTTAAAAGTTGGCTTGCTATACTTGAAAAAATATTTAATTAACTCACCTGTCTTGAATGTAATGGTGGAAACTGCTTCTCTTCGGTAAGGCCTTGGCCAGGCTGCACCAAATGATTTGGACATGTGTGGCCTGTGGTCTTGGACACTCCCCACCCCTTTTCTAAACAGCTGGTAGGAGGTACCGTAGAAATTCTCTTAGAGACCATTCTTCTCTCTACAAATCTATGCATAAATAGAAAGATATTTAACACCTACAAGCCCTCCCAGTAAATCTTGATAGTGCTGTCCAATCATGGAGTAGGCCCTTACCACCTATAGAGAGCCACGGGAGAGCATATTATGATTGGTAGTAGATGAATCTCATAGTTTACTCAAGGAGATGCAGTTTTCAAATTACTGTAGATGGATGGGAATGTTCCAAGATGGCAGAATATTCGTGAGATGGTTGAGAAGACAGGAAGGACGTAATGAGGCAAGTCTTGTCTCTGTTCCCAAGCACTGGAGCAGGGAGCAAGAGGCACCAATCCAAATCTGCCTTTTTGTCCTACTGGGATCCCAGATGGTGTGGGAGCAGAGACTATCATGTTTATAAACTCAATGGTAAGTCCATGGTTTTGGACTTATAAGTCTTGCATTGGCTTATAAGTCTTCAGGACGAAACAGAAAAGGATTCTTTGAATAAGTAACATGCAGAAAGGGATGTTTGTGCTCCCATGCCACTCTTTTCCTAGCTTATTTTTTCATGTGATCAGAGATGCTGAAAGAGACACTACAGCTGAATTTTCGAAAAAGGAAAAAGGAGGCCATCATCGCTTGTTAAGCTCTCCTCTGGGCAAAATAGACCAAGTCCTTGTACAAGTCTGTGAGAGGGGCTATAGGCCTCATTTGCAGTTGAGGAACCAGGATGAGACAAATGGCGACTACATGCTGTCCACTAGACTCTATGCTACACTAGTGACATCTGTAATTTGCTCAAGGTAAAGGTGAGAAGGTAAACGCAACCTGTGCCTCTACGCGCACTTCGTCTTACATCAAGTTACCATTTGGGGTGGGAAGAAATGCATAGTGGAATGACAAAGGGAGCCATGAGGAAAGAAGCTAGCCTCATCTCCAGAGGCAGCTCAAGGAAAGAGAGGTCACAGTTGACTTTTAGAGGTATTCTTCAGGGACCCTTAGGCAATGAATGGGCCTGTGGAAAGTGACTAGTGTGATTTATCCGCTAGACTGCTCTTAAAGGTGACTACCTCCCCACTCCAGAGCCTTATGTTATGGTTTACATCTAAAATGTTCTCCAAAAGTCTCATTATCTGGAGGGTGATGGATCATGGGGGTGCTGCACTCTTCAGGGGATTCACCCATTGCTGGTTTCGTGTGCTGTCAGAAGATGCGCCTGGTCGAGGGGATGGCTCCCTGAGGGTGTGGCTAGACAGGGATTTTCTCCCCTTAGCTGTCTGCTTCCCGGCTGCCCTGGGATGAGTAGTTTCCTCTGCCACTGTTGTTTTTATCTTGGAGCTGGCTGGCAATACATGGGCTGGGAACTCTGAAACTGAGCTAAAATAATCCCCCCTTCTTTAAGTTGTGGTTGTTGAGTATTCTGTCCGGTGACAGAGAAGTAACTAATACACTTTGCATGTCTTTGAGAGGGGGAAACTCTTCCAGATAGAATATAAATGTGCTTCCTACTAGCCAGACTGAGACTAGCAATACATTATTTAGAAAAATAAAGAAAGGGAATAGTTCTTAGAACTAGCTTATGAAGTAAACATTATATACAAATTATATCATTTTGTTTTGATGTTGGGCAAAATGCAGAAGCATGGCAAAAAAGGACTTACTTTAATAATCCTTTTTTGTTCTACAATCTGTTTTGATTCTTTATACCAACAGAGGAATTCATGTCTATCAGTTGGCCTTATAGCACATAAGACTTCACTTCTATTTCAGCATTTTCGCTTATTAGTATTCTGTGTTATTTTAAACTAGTCTTTATTTTCTGCACTAAATTATATACCGCCGTGTAGTAGACACTAAAAAGCAGTTAATAAGTCTTTTGATAGCAACATAAAAGATAAAATATAGACTCATTTCCTCCATGTAGTACATACATTAGACAGAAAGGTACAAAAAAATTATACATCTTATCATTGGGCAGAGCAATTGTAATATATAATTATTCCAAATAAAATTTCACTTCTACATCAACATCTTTGTGCTTTTTATAAATCCTGAGTTTATTTCAAAGTTGAATAATGAAGGGGAAAATTCGTTACCAATTCTAAGTCAAATAATAAAGGACCCTGAAAACAAAAGATCTGTTATTTTTTTCACCATGTAAAATCTTATCACTGTTAACCATCCTTCTTTAGCTCCTTGCTGCTTCTCTATTCATATATTTTATAAACAAAATAGTCCACATCTGTGTGCCTAATAAATAGGATAGTTTTATGGGTTGGGCATTTTTTGATTTTTATAAGCATGTCAGAGCTAAATTTTCATCACATGCTCTGAAACTTTACCCCAGGGTGTTTTCATTTATATTTAATGTTAAATCAAGGATATTAGACATAGAACAGACTGTTCTCCATTGAATACAATCTACAGTATCAGCTCACTTTGAATTCCAGAAATAACATGTGGAATGTTCTTTCTGGTAGAGCACTTTAGGGTTTCTGGGTAATGTGGAGCTGGATAATTTCAAGACCGAATAACCAAAAAGTGCAATTTTTTTTTTTAGAAAATACATTTCTTGCATCCTTTAATTTCCTGCTTGCATTATGTTTCTTAAGCACAGTAAGCTACCGGTTTCCATTATTTGGAAAAGTAATACAATATGTGGGAGGCCCTTAAAAGTAGCCTTCCCCTGTAATTTGTTTTCTTTTGTCTGTAAAGTTCCTCTCCTTGAGATCTCAGATATACAGTATGCCTTAAAAGTATTGTAGCTGTGATTGGTGAGAGCTTTTCAGGCAGAAGTCAAAGAAACACCATTGAAAGTAGCTCATGCAGAAGAGGGAATTTATTGACTAGCACAACTCATAGGCGTGTGAGGAGGAGCTGTTCGGGCATAATCGAGTCTTGATTGGGTCAGGAATCCTCCTTCCATTTCTTGGCCTATCCCCTTTCCTATACTGGCGTTTTTCCCAGGTTATGTCTCCCCAAGTAATGTTAACGATGGTACAAGAGCTACTAACTTCACAACCCAAAGAGATAAAAGACCACCATCCCAGTCCGTCTGAGTTACTTTCTCATCACTGTGACGCAAGAGCTGACAAGCATAAATTAGGGGAGGAAAAGTTTTATTATAGCTCACAGTTCATAGGTGGGCGGTGGAATCACACAGTGGGGCCTCAGCTAGAGGCAGCGCTGGAGGCGATGCTCCAGAGACAGAGATCCTCATGGAGGCATGGTAAAATAGAGACTAGTCTGGGAGGAAGTGCAGAACCAGCAGACACCCCTCCAGGTCAAGACCCAGACAGATATCCTCTCTTTTCAGCCAGATCTCATGTCTCAAAAGTACATAGTATCCATAGGCATGTGAGGCTTTTGGGGGACACTTAGATCTAAACCACAACACAATCTAACCAGACTATCTAGACAGAACTTTCACTGGCCCAGTATGGTGACTTGCCACTTCTAAGTGAACTGCTATCACCCATGGTATGGATTATGCTGGAGGGATGGATTAGTCGGGATTCTCCAGAGAAACAACACCAACTGGATTGGCTCACAAAGGCAGAACAGCTCCACGTGAGCCATCTGTGAGCTGGTGAGCACAGGAAGTTCATAGCATGGCTCAGTTCAAGAAGTCAGAAACTTAGAACAAGGGAGGCCCACGGAGCAGCCTTCAGTCCACAGCCAAAGGTCTGAGCTCCCACTACCACAAGTTACAGAGTACAAAGGGCAAAGAACTGGAAACCGATGTCCCAGGCCAGCAGTCAGAGAGAAGAGACACTACTCCAGAAGAAAGAGACAGAGAGTTTCTTCCTCGTGTTCCATATGGGCCTTCGGCTTCTTGGATGAGGTAGGCAGGTCAGTGTTCATAGGTAGCCCAGATGTAATGCTTTACCAACTCTCAGTCCAGCCAAATTGGCATCCAGATTTGACTCCCACGTAGCTAGGTCTGGATCTTGTAATTGCCTCTGGTTCCAAGGATGGGGTCAGCCCCACCGAGATTCTCAGCCTTTTGGTGTGGCACAGGTTGAATTTGCAAAGGAGATATGCTGGTCATGATTAAAAGAATGGACAGCACCTGGTAAAGCCAGAGAAACAACTGCTACTAATAAACAATGGTAGTTCACAGCTCCGGGTTGTTCTACAAATGCTTTGTTATGGAAGATTGTGAATGGAATCACAAGTGGAGAAAATGTGGTGATGGACTGTGTTCCTGTCACCCAGCTCTGGAAGTCATGGATTTATGGCCGTACACCACACAGCACACTCCAAGTCCCTTCTCACATTAGGTGATACTTTGGAACAGCTCAGGCAGTGTGCCATTTCATCTGTGCTACTCCACCACATTTTATGAAAAGATAAAGATTCTTCATAAAAATTAAAACCCACAATACCATTAGCACATCTGAAAAATAATATTTTCTTAGTAGTGGTAGCAATATCCGGTAGTATACAGATCTCGTCTGTGTACTCCTAATGTAATTTTTTACTACAGAATATTTGAAGAGCCAAATAAAATTTATGTACTGTGAATTGTCGATGTGTTTCACAAGACTATAATAATCCACAGTTTCTGTTTTCATCTCTTTTACTGCCTTTCAAGACATTTTGTATTATTCAAAAAGTTATTTGTCTTACAGAGATTTCTACAGGGGAACCTGGGTTTTCCTGATTGTCTCTGAGGGTCATCTTGCATACTCTTCCCTCCAGTTTACTTGAGGCTTTTTGTTTCTTGTTCCTGCAGTACTGGGCATTGACGCCAGTGCCTTCACACTGAGCTACATCCCCAGCCTATGTTTTTATTGTTTTTCATTTCGAGAAAGGGTCTTGCTAAGTTGTTAAATTGTCCACTCTGGGCCCGAACTTTTGATCAACCTGCCTCAGCTTCCCAGAGTGCTGGGAGTATAGGCATGTACCACCATGCCCAACTCCTTAATTCTTGGAACTCCTTTATATAAGGTGTTGTATAATTTCATCCTTTACAGGTACCCGAAGTCTGGCTGTCTCTTTCTGTAATACAGGCAGCTATTGATACACTTTGCCAAGATTTATGAATTCATTAGCAACTGCAAAAGACTGGCATGCTGATTTCATCATTTCTTCTTCAATTATTAACTGAATAACTCTATTTAGAGAAACTCTTTGGTTCTCTGAGTAGTTCACATGAAAGACAGAACAAATAATTGATTCTGTCACTTTGTTTACCAGTTTTCAAAACCAGTCTTCCAAACAATGTAGCATTTCACTGACAATCACAAAGGAGAAAAAAATAGTTTTTTAAAGAATCATTATGAAATAAACTCATCAAATTAGGCACATTGGAAGTATTTAAATCTTGTTATTGTCATTAAAGTTCAATTTGTCTCATCCTTGGTAAGTAGGAGTTGAGTCTTTTAACATCACTTGAATAGTCATTGTTAGTATCTTGGCTTTCTGATATGACAAATTGCTCAAGGTTCAACTTGACTCTTTGTTGTTCTTGATGTGGAATCAGTAATTTCTCCAAGGATCCATGATTTCCTTTATTGGCAAATGATGTTTAGCATCTGATTACTGGCGTGCTCATTGATATAGGCAGAACTAAGAAATATGTGTACATTTGGAAAGATAAACTACATTCTGAGCTCTTGGTGATGTGTCTGATACGAAGTCAGTAAAAAGGTTTTTATGTAACTTCATCTATCTTAAACCTTTATCTGATTTTTCTTAAACTGTAAATCCCAATTCTCAGTAACACCACCATAATCTCTCAACTTCGTCCCACACTACACACACACCAGCCCCAAACAGCAGCACTACCACACATAACATAATTACTCAACACATTTTCAGATATTTTTATCACAGTATTCTTTGTCTTTATGGCATGTTTCACAAGAGTATTTAAGTTACTGCTTCAAAATAGCTTAAAATAGTTCCTCTCTGTTGTCTACCACTGACTACATTAACAGGCGTGATTATTTGATTTGACACATCATTTTTAGGGATGGCCTTTTAGTTTAATTTTGTTTTCAAAATTATATGTAACTATCATCACCATACCAACCAGAGGTCTAAATTCTTTATTTCATTTTACATACAATCTTTAGGAATGGCTTTTTAAATTTTAACTGGGTTCTGTAATTATGTATAATATCTATATACTCCCTAAATCAAATCTATAAAATCATATTCAAAGAAATGTAAATTCTGTCCATGTTTTCTCTAGTCTGTTTCCTCCCCAATATGTAACACTTGTTTATAAATTTAGCTCAATGGTTTATTCTTCCATTGTAGTTGTTGCCTTGTTTTGTCTTTTGGTGCTGGGGATGGACCTCAGGGTCTAGGACATGCTAAACCCTCATTTAACCACTGACCTGCACCCTAGGACTGCTGTTTGAGGGGATCACATAGTCTCATCCCTCCTCATACTTAGAAACAGTCATAAACTAAACACAGATTTGTTCTTGTTGCTGTTTTCACTCAACTATATATCTTGGCACTCTCTGTATTATGTTCTCCATGTACACAGGCAGAAAAAGTGCATAGATGTATGTGTATGAGTGCATGTATGTATATACATGTAAATTTTAGAAATTCACAAGATGCATATTTTTATTCTAGTGATTGTCACTAAATGAGTGCGCTACGCAATAACTTATTCCCCACCCTGAGCATGAACACATGCATACATGCCTAAGCAGCTAATTTTTTTCCTAGCTACTGTTTATTGGTTTCCTACTTTTTCACTTTTTTTTTTTTTTCTGGTACATGGAGAGAAGCCAAGGCCTTCACACCAAGCTACATCCTTAGCCATTTTTGGTTTGTGATTTTGAGGCAGTGTCTCAATAAGTCACTGCTGAGTTACCCAGACTGCTTTCAAACTCGAGGTCCTCCTGCATCAGCCTCCTAGAAATCCTCCCTGAAGATTTCACTTGGCCTATCTCTGTTACTCTGAATTAAAGTTAATCCATATACGTCAAATAGCTACCTAACTGTGCTCCTCACAGACTTTCCTTTCTCCCCCATTTGTGGATAGATGTGTTACATTTACACTGTCAAGAGCACCTGTCAGTGCACATGCCACCTGTCTCCCGTGTAGCACTAGTCACAGTAGGACAGGTAAATGTGTGCCTCGTCCTCACCACTCTGCTTCTGTTGTATCATGCCAGTGCGATGCAGATGTGTAATTTCTTTCCTGCAGATTTTCAGGATGTTTTCCACTTCTTGTGATGACCTGTCAACAATCCCAGGGGTTTTCTGGTCACCCCAAGTCATCAGAAACCTCTCTCCATTCTGTCCATTTCTTTCCACTGGGCTGATGCTTTGTCTCTTTCCTGGGATCATATTTTGACGTTCATGTGACTGTCTCAGCACCTGGTTTTGCTGGTGATGTTGCCCGTGGGTTTCTGGTGCTGTGCCTTAGTATCTTCTCTCTTTTTAAGGGAGAACTCAAGGAGATTCAGAAACCGTTTTGCCAATTTTCCATAATCCTTCAGGTTTTATCAAAAAGTTTGGACTCTGAAGAATTAAAAAAATTCAGCATCGCTTATGATAATTTCTTCCTTTAAGCAATTATCTAGCAGTCAGGATGACAAAGGGCATTTCCCACAAGCCTAGAGTCTTGCTTTTATGTTGAAGAAATAATTATTGCAGAAAAAACAGCTATTCTGTTGAAAATCGCCCATTTTTCCTTGCAACTAAATGGTAGCCCAACTTACGAAGCGCATGTACATCACGCTATGTATGTTTTCAGTGTTGAGGACTTTACATGTGTAGGTATTAAACAAAGCCTGGATTTTAAAAACTGACATCTTGAAAAGAAAACTACTTATAAAGTAGTGTGGGAAATAGTTGATCCACTGGAGACCTTATGTCTGCCTCTGTTATCTTCATTCTATAATCTTTTAATGTATATGAGTGAAAAGTCTGCCTCGCTCTCAAAATGGTAGGCTCACAGAAAGGGTCTTCTCTGCTTCATGAATGAATACCAGAAGCTGAAAGAACTGTATTATCTCCCCAGAGTTGGGCAGCCAGTAAATGTCAGAGCCCAGAGTCAACGATGCCAAGTGGGAAAGTAGACTGGGAACCGTTGTGCTAGACCATTTTCAACACCAGAAAGCGATTCTAACCATGAGTGATGGAGGACAAAACAGACTTCTCAAATTTTTAAAGGCTAGGAAGAAGGGGGAAAGTGAAGGTGATAGAAGAGCTTTTGTACCCAATATTGCAGGTGAATCAATTTGAGTTTTTTCTTGCAAGTTTTATAAGTTATAATTCAGAGAAGCACCACTGTGGTATCTGCCCACCTCTAGATTGAAAGAGAGAGAGACATGGAATGAAGGCTATTTCAGACATATGTCAAGCTGTAATTACCTCCCTGCTCAAAGATATCTTTATGTAAGACTAATGCAGATTGGCACTTTCTTTGATTTAAAAGAATATTTCCAGTCATTCTTTTAATAGAATGATCCTTATTGATAGTTATTTCAATGTATTTTGATGCAGGGAAAATGTTCCTAGTACGGTTTTGACGTTGGGAAGATTATACTTTTAATCTAGTCTGTTTCTTATTTCCTTACAAAAGCTTTCTTCTCCTGCTATCTCTAGTTCAGAAGTTGTTAAATGGAATTGAATTAAGCTGTTTAAAGAAGCTGCATTTTGCCCAAAGTATAGTCATAGAAAGGTGCACTCGAAATGACAATTTAGGGAGAACACCAATTTTGCATCACCGGACACTTGTTCAGGGCCTTTGAATTTAGGCTCCCAAAATCATGGCTGAGCTGAAGATCCACATGTAAGTGATTTAATAAGAAAAGTTCCTGAGAAAAGTAAACAGAGGTTTTGAAGTGGGACCTGCGAAAAAATGGGGACCAGACAAAGATGTGATATGAGGTGGAGTCCCAGGAGCACAGGGCCAACTTTGGCTCAATCTAGGGTTCTATATGCTTTTTTAGCTCACTCCTAATTGTTGTCCCATCAAAGGCAGAGAGATAGTGTTTACAGGATGACTGGTTAAGGACTGCCCACTGGGCTGACTGTCTCCCCTCCACCTGTTCCACGTACTTGCGCGACACAGATTTGGTAGCCTAAGGGTGTTTGTTTCTTTGTTGCAAGGTCTCTCCATGTAGTCCACGTGTAGTCCAGGCTGCCCTTGAACTTGCTATATAGTTAAGCTGCCTACCCTCCTGCCTTAGCCTCCTGAGTGCTGGGACTACAGGTATGGGCCATCATGCCTGGCTCAGCCCAGATATGTTTCTTGAACAAACAGCTGAGTCAGGGGGCCTGGATGTTGAGCCAAAGAGTAGCCTGGGTCACCGACTGCCTGTGGTACGTTCACTCTGTTCTTTGCATGTGTGTTAATCCTGCTTCCATCATGACCTCCGAGCATCCACAGGACATCTTAAGCAGACAAAGGTACATAAGAAGTCCAGGTTTTGTTGCCTCTTCTAGAAACTTAACAATTATACTTTGGAGACCACCTGTTCCTAAGTCCAGTATTTGTCTCTAGCCCAAAATTCTATGTTCACTAGCAATTATCTCTACAGAAAGGACTTAGGAGTGAATGAATTTAACTAGAAAGAAAGATAATTGCTATAAAAAGAAGAGTATGTGTTTCTAATCTTTAACTCGGATTAAATATATAAACAAAGTCGCCTGGATGTGATGGATCACCAGCCACACAAATGCCGTTTGGGAAGATGGATGGTATCTATAAAAAATTATCCTATCCGTTAAGACTACGTCAGTGTATTAGACAACCAAGCACAGCGAAAGCGTTTGAGGCCTAGGTACTTGTCTGGGTGTTAGGCGAACTTAATCATCATGGCAGTCTTCAAAGTAAGTAGTTATTTGTTGCTTAACGATAGAGGCATGTTCAGAGAAGTGAGCTATTAGACAATTTTGTCATCATACAAATGTCATAAAGCGTAATTACACTTAGACAACTAAAGAGTTGCTAGGCAATATATTCTTATGAGACCACGATTTCACTTGTGGTCTGTCATGGACTAAAGCATCACTAGGCAGTGCATGGCTGTCCTGTTATCCTGTGTTAGAGGCGAGGAAGCTACAGCCCAAAGGAATGAAATGTACATTTTTAGGGGGATAATGAGAGACAGGAGGATGGGGAGGGGTAGGGGAATTAAACATGATTAAGATGTGATACGTATATGTACATGTACCAATGCTCCAAGTTGATTGCAATTATTATGTATTGCAAACATACCAACAAATCTAATTATGGGGAAAAACTTAATAGACAGCCCTATTTGTTAGGCATGGTGATAAGTACTGGTTACTCAAGGTAGCAAACAGGAGAGGCCTTGTCTTTTCTCTCCTTGATTGTACACCCTGGAGAGGAAGATGGACAATAGGAAATGAAATGAGCTACTACATAAGTAAGTACAGATAATGGTAAGTCCCATGAAAAGTAACAATGTACGACAGGAAGTAATTATGGCATAAAAGTGGAAGAGTCAGAGAGGTCTTCAATGAAGGAGTGATTAAGCTGTGATCTGCAGCATAGATAGAAAGGCAAAAGTCAACTAGGGAAAAGAGTAGCAGGAGGGAAAGAGCTCAGAGTATCTGGAGTAGCGTGGCAGCCCTTGGACACAGGAGAACGGAGTGTGGAATGACAACATAGCAGGAGGAATGAGATGGGGGGGGGGTGGTCTTGCAAAATAAAGCTTTGCAAATCGTGGCCGGTGGTTCAAATCTGGCCTATTGTCTGCTTTGGCAGATCAAGTTTTCTCGGAACAGCCACGTCCACATACTTACGTATTGTCTGTGGCTACTCTTGTTCTATGACTACAGTGTAAAATGATTGCGACGAATCATCTGACCAACAAAACTTACAATACTTACTGTCACTCTGGCGCGTCCCCCCTAAAGAGTGCAGACCCTGGTCTAGAGCATCTGTGTGGGAAGGGGACGTGGCCATTGGAGAGTCGTAAGCGGTGGAGTCATGTGATGCAACTGACATTTTACAAATAGCACCCCGGCCACACTGCATGGAAAATGGAATCTAGAAGACAAAAGTGGGAGCAAGAAGCCACAGAAGTTCTCGAAAGAGTCCAGATGAGACATATTACCTAAAAGACTAAAGCAGAGTAGTGTCCTCAGGATGGAGGAAATCTGTGCATAGAGGAAGAGTCAACAGGACTGAGCAGTAGCTTCTGTGCTGAGCCTGCAAGCAGTGACGAATGGAGCACACTTCCTGAATCTCTAGCTTGAGCCTTTGGAGGATGACAGCACCAGTCAGTGGAATGGGCCAATGGAATTGAGAAGAAGTAATTTAGGTGAGTGAATGAGCTCAAGTCACCGAGTGCTTTGAGTGCGCTGGTTTAAGTCTGTAGCCTACACTGTACACTGCATCTTCATGCCTTTCCTATGAACAGCATGGCATCGGATAGGAAAATCACAACAGCTGAATACCCAATTGACACAAAATTACTACCACTAAATGTTTTCATCACCTATATTTGCAGCAGTTTTATAATGGGGACACAGCAATAATCAAGGCGATTTCTTTTAGGCAAATATGCTTATAATCTTGTACCCTTGTCTTTGAATTTTATAGTTTATATACATTTTGTATTATGCAAAAGCAAAAGCTAATCTTGATCTTCATCTTCAAGGGCACTATTGATTAAAATCTGCCAAAAATGAATCAATTATATATTGGAATACTCTTCCCAGAAGCATGTTTGTGAACACAATATAGGGCTAAAAATAGTTGCAGGGCTCTTGCTGTCACCATAGCATTTAGTTTGTCTCTGAAAGCTGCAGGAGGATCCACTCACCAACGCTTCTCTGGTCCTAATTTGAAGCAAGGAGATTCCAATTTAGTGCTTAGCCACAGGTTAGACAGGAGTGGCTCTAGGGCCCCAAGCCTGAACAACACCTCCGATGTCAGGTTCATTGCCAGCTAGAGGGCGGGAAGGGGCTTCTGCTAATTGCCCTGCATTGCACCCACAGTGAATGCAACCTCACACTCTCAAGCTCCGGATCACTCCCATACAACCCATACAAGTCACACACACACGCACACATACGTGCATGCATGCATACATACATGTGTACACACATACATATACTGGGTATCCAGGGCCTTGACACTGAGTCACACCCCTGGTAATTTATTTATTTATTCACTATTTTCTTTTGAGACTAGGGTTGCTAAAATGCTAAATTGCCCAAGCAGGCCTCAAATTTCTTTTCCCCCTGCCTCAGCCTCCCGGAGTGCGAGGATTGCAGACATGTACCGCCATGGCCTGACTCCCCATACAAGTCTTCTTCAGCAACAGGCACAGCCCAGGTTGGAAAGTGACACAACTTGGAAGCTGAAGTCATGTTCAAATTCCAGATGGAAATACCGCTTATATTTAATCATTTCTGGGGATTTATACGGAGAGCTTTTATTTTTCCTTCTTTAAACAAATATCAGTTTATCTGCATTGATAAACTACATGTGTATATCAGGAAAACATGTACGGTAAGTTATTAAATAGGAAATTGACCCTTCATCCGCTATGTTGAGTTTCCTTCATAAATTTTAAAGGACATGCACTATTTCAACACTGTGCTTGGTTTACTTGCTTTTTTTATTTTTTAACACCATTGGATGTGTGTCATTTGAACAGCAATCTTTATATGATTTTTCAGGTAGTCATTGGATAGCTGTTGTGAGTGAAATACTTTTTCATATGGTAAGCCCAAATGTAGACTATAAACTCTATTAATATAAAACAGAAAGTTCTCAGAATTCAGTCATAGAGATAGCTTGACCTAAGTTCATGTTCAAAGCAGCATTTCCCAATAGAGCAGAAAACAGGATTTCTCTCTGCCGTGCCATGGATGAAGTATAGCCATTGAGCGATTTATAAATTATTTTTCTAGGTGGAAGCTATATTCAAACAGGGAAGGCAGACTTGAGAAATTCATTATAAATCCCACAGCCTCTTTCCCTCAGATCCCACAACCTCTTTCCCTCAGTGAAAATATTATCAATACTGACTGAAAATCTGTCAGTTTCCAGAAAGGTTTAGGGCATTGCTACGTTTTTTGGTTTTTTTTTTTTTTTAATTTTAATTGTCATTTCAGAATAGCTCTGTTTGAACTGTGTATCTATTCTTCCTTAACTGGTGAGAAGTGACATTCCATCCTACAGCTGTGTATTAGTCTCTGCATGTACCATCTTTGAATTGAAGCTTCTTCAAGGCCATCGTTTCTATCAAACATTAAAAATAGTATTGCTCTGTTTATACTTGTAGCCTGTCCCGTAACACATGTATGAACATTGCCAACTAAACTCAAAATCTATGGATTTTATCGTTGCCTTCTTATTAATATTCAAGCACAAGATTTTAGTCTCAGAAGATCTCTGTGTTGCTCCAGTTCTAATATGTACATATTGGGAAGTATGATCATCAACCTCATTGAACACTTTGAAGCCCCAACTTCTTCTGGCTCCAGAATAACATGATACACAGGTTTCATTAGTTCATTATACCTATGTTTGTCACCTTTTCATTCTTGGCTACCACTCCAAATGTGAGACCTCTGAACATAGATTTCCTGTGACGCCTCCATCTCTCTGACACCTGATCCTTCCTTCCCCCGTGACTTGAAACTTTCCCTATGGTCACTCTGTCCTAGTGTTGGTTCCCTAATAAGCCAACTCCAAGACAAGAATCTGTGTGCACAGAGTTGATTTTGGAGATAATCCCAGAAAACATCACTCAGGGAATGAGAAAGTGAGAGTCAGAGGGAAGACAATCGGTAAAGGCTGAGTGTATCAGTTAAAGTCTTATAGAGGACAGAATCAATAGGAAATATAATTATGCAAGAGATCTATTAGGTAGGCTAGTGGGATCGGAGGCTGAAGAGTCCACAGTGGCCATCAGCTCAAGGAGTGGAAGCTCAGTGTAAACCTGCTGATGTGAGTATAGGTTGGAAAGCTGAAGAAACTGGAGGCCAATGTTCCAAGGTGATGCAAAGACAGGAGTTCTTCCAGAGTGGAAACACTTTCTTTTTTTTCCCCCATTTGTTCAGGCTATAAGCCCACTGGTTTGTGTCACCCGCATCTTGAGTGGGTCTTCTTGCCTCAATTCACTAGCTTAAATGTCCACCATCCATAGACACACCCAGAACTGTACTTTACAAATCTGCTAGTTGTTTCTTAATCAAGTCAACATATCATGATCGACAGTCACGTTGATTTATCAAGCTACTGTAGGCAACTGGAGTTTCAACCTCTTTGGGAACTCCAAGGTCAGTATAAAACCCATGGCTCAGGATTATTCAGCAGAGAGTGTCTGACTTTAGAGTGTTTATACTCCACACCCTGTCATGACTAAAGGCTACTCTGGGAGGTAAGACCTTGGCATTTCTGATTGACTGTATGGGCAAGGTGAACTTTAGCAGGCAGAAAGAACCTCCAGGCATTTAGAGTAAGAAGGGGCCCCCCAGTTGTCTGCTATACATGCTAACTAACCGTTGGCACTGCACCCTCTGGAATCTTCGCTCTTACTTCAAATACAGTGACCTTAACAGTTCATCTTTTTATTATTTTCTGAGACCGGAACCTACCCCTGCCATCATCTTGAAAGGAGACTGAATCCTTAATGCCACTTAAATTACAGCATCAAGAGACTGTGCCAGAATTCTCCTGGCTTCTCATTATTAATGTATGGACCACAATCCTTTCACCCCATGCAAAATTAGCTCGTGTTTATTGACTACACCCTCCAAAAATAAAACCTCAGATCCTCCGAATTTTAGGCCATTTTCTACATGTATTAAAAAGTCAGCATCTTCCAAGTGCCTCATCACGCCCTAGGTGAATATCACCATTTAAATATCCACATGGATGAGCGTACCTGTTCCCTGTATTCATCTTAACTCCAGATACATTCTCTATTGGTCCATTTCAGGCATGCACTCTCGTCTGCACATCTGCAACCTCTTGGATACCCAGAACTGACTCTCCTCTAACACTACAAGCTCCCAATTCCCTCTTCCCTGAGGTTGCTCTCTCCCACGTTTATTGGGTCTTCTCGTTGATTTTCCCCCAGTCTCACTTCCTGCCTCTCAACCCACAGCCTTTATACGGTCCTTACTTCACTAGTCACCTTCTTCTTTCTCCTTCTGCCATTGCTGCCCTCAAGTCCTCAAAACTGGGGTACCTTGTTTTTTCTTGCTCCTTGGGCCATTGGGTGCCATGGAGAAAAATCATTAACCACCTACTCCCGCAATTCAGTCTATATTGCACAGATGGAGTTGTTGTTCCATGTTTAGAGCCTTTCGGCAATTGCCTCTCCTAAATCACTCTTCTCTCTCGTCTCTGCTACATCCTCATTTCTACAACTTTAGTTAAGCTGTTGTTCCACCTTACCTGAAGTACAGCAGCAGCCTCCTCACTGAGCCTCCATCCCTTCCCGCCTCTGACATGTGCCTGCACTCCTGCCTGAAATGCCTTCCCAAATGCTTCCTTGAACAGAACTTTGTCCACATACACCATGGGAAGGGTTGACCTTCCTCCTTTCATGCCACCATGTACCTGTGCATGCTTCTGCGAAGCACTGTCATTGCATTGATCTCTGTATCTGTCGGTCTAAACTATGGACTTTTGAGGGAAGGGAGCCTGTGATATTGTTTATATCCCCTTAGCCTAGCATAATTTCAGTCCCCAGAATGTATATGAAGTGAAAAATAATCAATTGACCCATTAATCTGCGAGGTCCAAATAAGAGTGATATTTAAAATGTTTTATTCTTGTGTCATGTTTACTTCTGAAAAAAATTAATGGGTTTCTTATAAATTCTAATAGTGGCAACAGGCAGTGAACTTCTTTGCTATGTACACCCACCAAAGCCCAAACCACATTCATCCAATTAAATGTCACCTGTGAGTCCACTGGTTTCCTGTGCACAGGAGCCAGTACTGACAGCATGTTCTCTTTCTGTAGTGACTCCAATACTGAAAACAGGTGCTTGACAGAATCATTTGCATCAACAGCCTTTCCCAGCTCTTCCGAGTCTTCCTAAACTGCTTGCTCTCACTTGCTCTCGCTCTCTCTCTCTCTCTCTCTCTCTCTCTCCCCCTCCCCCTCCCTCCCTCCCTCCATCTGTCTCCCTCTCCCCACTCATCACCTACCACTCATTACCCATCTTGGGTTCAAATTACACTTGAAAATGTACTTTTCCCTAAGCAGACTCCATTTATTCTTGCCTGTAGTCCTGTTTTTACCCTCACTACCCCTAGAAACCATTTATCAAGCCCTTGTCTGTCCCTCAGAGCCAGATTAAAGGCCACCTTCATTATGATTCTCTGCCAATGCTCCTGCAGTATCCCACAAGTTAGAGGTTCCGTCTCACACTGTGTGTTTCCAAGACCTCTGGAGTAGCCCTGCTTCACAGCTGTCAAATATTCCCTGCAGGTGCAAAGAGCAAATTATTTAGCTTTTCTGTGCCTTGGTGTAACCTACTAAGAAACAGGAAGAGTGATAGTTTCCCGTCAGTGTCACTATGAAGACTGTAAGAATCATTATGTGGACATGTAAAGACTTTGGAACTTGAATGACTAATGTAACGTTTCTTTAATGGACAACTCTAAGGAAACAAGCAAAAAAGGCAAAAACTTGGGATGTGGGCACTTTGAATGCTGAAAATGGCGTTGCCATAGGCAGAAGGAGAGGACATTGGTGCATGCGGCCTGGTTAGACTCCTGGCTGTACTTCAAATGAGCTGTGTGGCCTTGGACAAGATGCTCAATCTCTTTGAAGAGAGCTTGTGTCCTCATGTGTAAAATGGAAATAATGAAACTCACTTTGCAGAGTTATTGTAAAGATTAGAAATGATGAGGGTCAAGCAGCCTGACCCAGGCTGGTGCAGAAGGTGATGCATAATAAATGAAAGATGGCTTAGCTTTGGTGACTGGAACCCAGATGGCTGCCAATGTCGCCTTATCATCTCTCTCACCAGCCTGTAAGATGGAGGCACACATCCTGAGTAAGAGACAGTGTTTGTGACATGACAAGGCCTGAGAGAAAGTGATTGTCAGACCCGTGAGACAGAATTCTATCCTGGGAGGTGACACTGCCAACCTGGACAAGTGTCAAGATCCTACTTTAGAAACCTGCTTTGCAGACGGGTGCGCCACGGGGTTCTCTGAGTCACGGCTGGGAGCAGTCTAGAGCATCATACTGGCTTCTGCAGCAGTTATTCTCAGAGGCTCAAGCCTGTGGGCTCAGGCTGAAGCAAGCTCTGAAGACATGCAGCATTCATGGGAGGAACAAAACGAGCCAGCTCTGTCCCTGCCCTAGACTCTCCTGTGTGTCTTCTGCAGTGCCCTCCCTCAAGGATCTGCAGACAGGAACTAGCAATAATAATTACTAATGACTAATACTTAACAGTGCTTTAATAACAACAGCAGGTAGCACCACTGACACAGCCATAGTTCAGGGAGATGTGCGACACATCTGCTGTCTTCCTGAATCCTGACATGCTGGACCCAGATTCTACCCCAGGGTGGATCTTGTGACTAGTTCCGTGGCAAAACCCAACCTACTGCAGCAGGAGTGGATACATTTGGTAAATGAAGATTTCTTGGCACCTTGCCTTTAAAATATTTTAGTTTCCAAAGTCTCTGCATTTTCATCTTCAAGTGGAAATAGTAATACCAACCTCCTGTTATACTTGGAGGAGAGCATAAAAAATTTTGGTTGTGAAGAAATTCTCACTATGCCTAGCTTAGAGTAGACATTTTTTAAAAATGGAAGTTATCCTGATAGCTCCTTGGAGAATTTTCCTGATCATTTCCACACAGATCCTGACCATCTCTGATTCCTCTGCTATTGCAACCTTGTGCATAGTGGTCTTTTGATAATAATGGCCTAAGGTCTATGATCCTGGGTAACCACGCAAACGGTTTCTCTTTCTTCCCAATTTGTTCTCTCTTCTTCAAGGACAAGCAATGTCTTTGCCCCCATCTGCCCTTGCAGAATTGTCTATGGGTGTTAAAGGGTTGCCCTGGAGGCAGGTGGGGAAATCCGGGAGGACTAAGTGATTTCCAGACAGTGTTCTGAAGAAGGAAGGCATGGTACCATTGATGAAGAAAGGGAAATTTTCAACGAATGACTGCCCGGCTCCATTTTGTATTGCCGTAACAAAGTGCTTAGCGAAGGGTGGGTATTTTATAAAGGTTTATGTACCTCGTGATTCAGGTGATTACAAGGTCCAAACAACCTGGTAGAGAAGCAGAAAGAAGTCAGAAGTATGCAGATGAGAGCATGGAATGAAGTGGCCTCATCTTATAGCCACTGGCTCTGAGATAGAGTTGACCTATTTGTGAATGTGGAGCCTCATGACCTCATTACCTTTTATTAGGCTTTTGAAGGTTCCACCGCCTCAACACCAGCACAAAAGTGACCAACATTCCCACACAAAGCACAGTGAAACCATAGCAATAACGTTACATAAAATAGCTCGGATGGCTTAGGAGGCTCGTCACATGGAAGACAAAGCCATTTGGTTCTCTAGGAGAAACCTATGCAATCTGAGGTCTTTTCCAGTTTCTGTGCCTGGGATGGCCACAGGGTATAAGGGACTTCCCAAGCGTACTCCCAGCCACATGGGGCCCTCTGCTCTGGTGCCAGCATCCCAACGGATTCCACAGAATGGTGACTCCAGGTGGGTGGACACTATTTTCTATTCACTAGTACGTCACAGAGTCCATAACAGTCTTTGACACATATAATAGATTGCCAAATATTTAGTGAATGAATTCCAGTGACTTTTTTTTATGGTACGAGGGATTGAACCCAGGGCCTTCTCACCAAGCTACATCACCAGCCCTCTTCTTTTTTCTTTTTCTTTCTTTTTTTATTTTTTATTTATTTTTTTTACTTGGAGCCAGGGACTTGCTAAGTTGTTCAGGCTCCCACTTAGTTACTATGTTGAACTTGTGATCCTCCTTTCTCAACCTCCCAGAGTCTGAGGATTACAGGAGTATATCACCATGCCTGGCTTGGTGATATACCCTTCAAAGTATAGATGGAGATAAAGGGAAGTGACTTTAGAGCTACTAAGGGTGTCTCCTATTGGGAAAAATATTATTAATTATTAGGACTCCAAGATGTGTTTAGAAATGATCATAATATTTTGAGAAGTAACTAATTTGGTCAATGTAATACCTCAACATGATTGTTTAAGTTGTTTGAAAATGGACTGGAGAAAGAAGAGATCAGAGATACTTCTTGCTAAAAAGTTATTTTCCTTGAGTATTGTTATGGAATGAAGTGCTTTGAAAAATAATTTATGTATCAGTTTTGTCTCATCTCACCTTCAACTCATATCTTTAAAACAACAGTTGCACAAACTAGCACTTACATGCTAATTCCATGACAACAGGTAGCATCAGTGCCTGTCCAGGGGACTTGTTGCCTAGCTAGAGTATTTCCTGTGCATGCAAAAGAAAATGCAGGACATAAGGACAGAAGTGATAGCAATCGCCACTTCAGCAAGACAAGAGAGGGTTCTATCGGCAAGACAGCTGTAAGATCTAGATCATTCCTGGACAAGAGTGAGAGTGGGAACATCCGCCCTGTCACTCCAGCTCCAGAGCTGTGGATCTAGGCCGATGAAGAGTTCCGAAGCCAGCACAGGGGCCGAAAAGCACTGGAAATGAGCTATTTCTTGCTTCCTCGAATTATTTTCTCTCTTTCCTCCCTCAATTCTTGCTCTCATCCACCCCCAATTTTTTTTTTTTTTTTTTTTTTTTTTGCTTTTGGCAGTCTTCAAGGAAAAATAATGAAAAAAAGAACTGGAATTTACATAATACCTCCCTTCCAATATACTAAAAGTGGCTCACCCGTCTGCAATTTGTTCTCACAGCAGTCCTCTGAATAGGCCTGCTGTCACCATCATCATCGTCACCAATTATTGTTATTTCTATTTTGCAGTCATATCTCACCACTGAGACTTCTCCTAACACCACGGACTTGGACAATTTTAGCCCCTTAGCATGTGCATGCAAGAGACTGCAACAGCCGCCTCCACCTGTGACTGCACTACGTGCTCCGTTACAGTGTCTGACCCTGTGTTTAATTTTATCACTTAAAAATATATTGAACCCCTGTATTGTGCTAGTGAACCCCTGTATTGTGCTAGCACTGCAGGATTGCTGAACAGAAGGCAAAGTGAGCGTCGAGAGAGAACAGAATCAAACATAAATATCTTCCAACCTAAGCGGGAAATGGAACGCAACTGTCAAGGCAAATTGATTTGAATTGCATAAGAATGTGATTTTTTTTAAATTGACTTGGGATATGAACTATTCTTTCTAACAGCTTCAACTTGGCAGGTGACACTACCTGTCTCTTTCTAATCTTCTCCAGTCTTTCAAGCTCCAAATTTGTATTGGCTTCACAATTTTGAACATCTCGAAAATGTTTTCAGCTCACTGAATTCCTCCACTTACTTCACATATCCCATGACAACAAGGCCTTCCCGTGGGAATGACCTTGAAATGGCATGAGCTACATGCAAATGATTTCTTCCTCCCCCACACTCACAGTAGCAGGGATCAAATCCAAGGTCTCGTGCGTATGAGTTAAATGCTGTACCAACTAGCTATTAATACATCCCCACTCCTTCCAATAATCTCTTTTAATTGCCTTAATAGTTTCTTCCTGGCTCACCAATTAATTTTTTAACACAGATATCATTCAACGGACCAGATATTAAATCTTACATTTGCTTCGTCTTTTTCGTTCATATTGTATATAATATACAATAATAGGCATGATGGGCAAACTGCTACTAGATAACCACTGTATCAGTCAGCTTTTTTCACAATAAATAACCACAAGATCTTAATGTCTTCATGAACATTTCACTTTTTAAAATTGTGATAAAATACATACACTGTAAAAGAATTCCATCTTAACCATTTTAAGCATGTAATTCAGAATTCAGTAGCATTAATTATATTCTCAATATGGTATAACCTTTGCCACAATTTTCAAAACGTCACATCCCCAAACAGAGATTCTACCCTTTAAGCCATAACTCTCCATTCTCTTGTTCTCCAAGTACCTGGTAACTGCTGCCCTACTGTGTGTCTCTAAAACTCAGCCTATTTCAATTATTTTATGTACGTACAATCGCACAGTTCTTTTCCTTTGTACCTAAAAAGAAGTGTCTCTTTCTCACTAGTCTACACACTAAGTGGGGTAGCTCTGCTGACCTTCAGTGGAGGCTACCTCGAGTCTATTTCACAAATCTTGTGTCCCCCTGGGACCAGAGATCTGCACATGGCAACACAGAAAGTGGAGGGGAAGGGTGAGCATGAAAGGCCTCTAAAGGATTGGGCTGTGAACTGGCACAGTGTCACTTCCCTACCTCTTCTATTGACCCAAATGTCATTAGTCATAGCTAAAGTACAGAGCCGGGCAAGTAAATGCCACCACTAGTATACGTTTTCAAGGTCACATGAAAGTGCGTGGGTACAGGGAAGACTGAAGAATGGAGACTATATTCTATATGATTGAAATGTAAGTCCTGCAGCTGGGTGAACCCTGCTCTACCACTTCATTAAAAAGGAATTTAACCTTATTGAACATTGTTTTCTCGTTAGTAAAACAAGAACAACAATGTGACCTCTCTCACAGGGCGTTGTGATTATTTGCTGAAATGCTCTACATTTGCAATAAAAATAACAAGCAATACTAGTGTCATTCTTTAAATGTAAGGAAGAGGACAGCAGTAAAATATAATAAAAGTCTGAACCTCTAATATTCACTGAAGATAGTTTCAAAGAGGATGTTAGAAACTGCGGGAGATCAGAAAGGGACTTAGAATTGCATATTAAGCTCTACCGCTATTTGAAACACCAGTGATAATCATCTCCTCGGTCCCTTTTCCTCTTCTCTATCAGCGGTAAAACTCTTCATTCAACAGAAACCTAATCCATAATCACAGTGCTTTGGAAAAGCAGTGGTAAGGTTCAACTCAAAAGGATGTGGGTCCCCAAGGCTCTGCTCACTGTTGTGCATCCCTGTGTCAGAAAGGATGCATTGGACCACAGCTTGAAAACCACTAATTTAGTCTAAGCTGCCTCTTCTTCCAAATAACAGAAAAGAACCTCTGTTGTGTGGTATGATCTGCCCCCAAATCACATAGCTAATGGATGCCACAGCAGAGAGGAGGGTAGAACTTCCCTTCTTAGCACCTTGTCCACACCATGCTAACCTCTGTAAATGTCCAATAGCATTACGGCTTAACGGCGTTGTATTCTGCCCAGTCGTTACTGCCTGTTCACTTTGTCAACTGGTCCTTGTCTCAGAAATATCAGACTGGTAGATAACACCCATATGTGTCAGCCATGCGTACATCCACGTGAGGAACATAAATATGATACTGGTTAAAGGACAGCGACCTCCACACAAAAACGGGAAAAATGAATGGAAAAGTAGATATATTAGATACAGAAACAAACGAAGAAAAAACTCTCTGACTCAAGCCCTTCGGCCATGATTGGAGCCAGCCAACCGTGCGTTGAAAGCTCTGCAGTTGTGAGCCAAACAAACCTCTCCTCCTTCAAGTTGTAGTTGTCAGGTATCGTGTTCCAGCAATAGAAGAGCTGACTAATGCATTTCCTTTAGAACAAAGTAGAGACCGTGTTGACATTTGGAGAGAACACCAAGAAGACCATCTTGGTATTTCTTGAGAAAATGCATCTAAATGAGCAACTATGGTAACATTATCTCACACATCATTAGGCAGTGAAGTAATGTGCCCACCTTTCGTTACATGTTGGTATTGAGCATTAAAATTTAGCAAGCACAACTGAGAAACTAGACTTGTTTGTTTGTTTACCGTGGTGTTTGTTGTTACTTAACTCAGGGATTTCACCTTGAGCTGTATCGACAACCTATTTCTCGCTCTCGTCTTTTTTTTTTTTTTTAATTTTGAGACAGGATCTCACTGAGTTACTCAAACTGGGCTTGAATTTGCAATTCTCCGACCTCTGTCTCCTATTGACAGAATTTTGGAATGACAGACAAGCACCACCACACCTGACTAATTTTATTTTATTTTATGAACTTAAGTCAAACTAGTCACAAATCTAGAAATTTCTTGGGTACTTCAGGCCAATTAGAATGCTGTTTAAACTTTTATATTTAACTCATCAAATAGCACATCCTCCAAGTGCAGACAGATAAGTAAATCATGAAAGGAAAGGTCTCATACTGAAAGTGTGTCAAAGCAGTCAGAAACTGAGATGGTGCGAATTCGTCTTCTTTCCCAACTCTTCATGATGAGTATAGACCATTAACACCTGCACACCAGGACTTTAGGGTTCCCAATAATTGTCATAGTTTGTGATCCTTAGCTTCCATGAGTTCCGTGTGGCTTACTTCTACCTTTTCAGCAGCCCTCACTCAGCTGACAAAGCTTTAATTACTTTTTATATAACTTTAAGACATTCTGCTCCAAGGTCTTCTTTGTGATACCTAAATTGATCATTTATTCCACACGATGTCTTTCAGTCAAATAGCATTTATCCCCACATGTGCTCCAATATAAGTGCGCATGTATTGATGGCCTTGCACCTTCTTAGTAGCCAGCAGAATCAAAGGGACTCCGCAAGACACCAAAGAGATCAAAACGAGTGAAGTAAGGGGAGGCTGTTAGAGTTCATACAATTCAGCTCCTCATGAAGGAAGGATAGGGCCAAGGAAAACAGGGTTGTTGGCTGAATACATGCATATGCCACAGCTATCAGCTTTTCTCCTAGGTACATGTGAAACAGGAAAGCACAGGTACATTCGCCAAAGGTCAAATACAAGGCAACTAATAGCAGCACTATTTACCAACCCCAAATTAGAAACAACCCAAATGTTCATCAAAATGTAGAAATGATGAGTAATGATGTGCCTTCATAGAATGACTACTACATCAATGAGAATGACCAAAAATTGCACATGACAATTTGCATCTTGAAAGTGATTTTATGAGAAAGAATAAAAAATAGTTCGTAGTTTACAGTTACATTTATATAATGTTTCAAATTAAATTCTACTGTTCTGTGGTGTTAGGAGTCAGGAGAGTGGTTGTTGGTAAGGTTTTCTTCTTGATCTAGATACTGTTTAAAACTGTCTATTGCTACATAAAAAATTACCTCAACATTTAGCAGTTTAGCACACAATACTATGTCAAATTTTCAGTGGTGAGGATGCTGGGTTCAACTTACCTGGACATAGTGACTGAAGATATCTTAAAGGCCGCAATCAGGGTGTTGCCTAGGGCTATTGTCTCATCTAAGGGTCAACTGGGAAGGAATCTATTTCCAAGTTAATGCATTTATTTAGAGGACTAAGCTTAGATGGGAATCAGCTTTTCTCTAGGCTATTGGTTGGGCTGAAGGTCTCAGTCCCTTAACAACTACTGACCGGGTCCCCCCTTGCTCTCTTACCCTGTGGGTCTAAGCAACTCACAGTGCTTGATATTTGGTTTCCTTTAAGCAAGTGATCGAGAAAACCAGTGGAAATGATCACACAACATAAAAGACACAGACTTTTATAACCTAACCTTCGACATGACAATCTATTTGTTAATGCCATATCATTTTGTAAGAAATGAATCAATAAGACAAGTCCCCACCCTAGGGGAAAGCACCAAGCACAGTCTGATCACCACAAGGTCGAACTTATTAGGAAGTTTCTTGGAGGCTACCGGTCACATATATGCTTGGTTTATAAAATGTAAAGAGCTGTGAACTTCATACTTGTGCATTTTCTGCATATGCATTATACTTAAAAGTTTGATTGATTGAATAATTAATGGAACCTGTGGATCTCACAAAGACACCTCCAATCCTTGGATAGACTTTATCTAACTAGCTATTCTTAAAATTTTAAAAAGCTGGCCTCCAGAAATTAATTCCTTTCTTCTACCTCATCTCTGCATCTGAGTTAACTGCAACTTTGTTGTGTCCCTCTTCTCGGTACCCATCACAGGGTATGCCTGTGGTCACCAATGCTCTGAAGATGCATGAAGACTCAGGGGCTCAAGAGTTTGTTTCTAGTTACATGGGCATCGGGCCTATAGTTTCTTGATTTGTAGAAAGAGAGAGTGGCCTTGTGTGATGAAATCAAACATGAGCTTCCTGTAGTCAGACTTTCAGAGCAGAGAAGCCTTTAAGATGGTAAAGAGAGACTTGGGGCGTATCTCAGTGGTTAGAGTGCTTGCCTAGCAAGTGCAAGGCCATGAGTTTGATTCTTCAGCAGCACATAAGCCAGGCGTGGTGGCACATGCCTGTAATCTCAGCACTTGAGAGGCTGAGGCAGGAAGTTTGATGTGAGTTCAAGGCCAGCCTGGGCTACATAGTAAGTTCAGGACCAACCTAGACTACAGAGCAAGACTAGCTCAAAAAAAAAAAAGGTAAAGAATGTAAATTATATTATTTAAAGTTATTCTCTGATAATGGTGCATAATAAGAGACTGGCATCTTGGATTCCTTCAGTGAACATCGGAACAATTGCTGTGCACCAGAATTCATAAATATGCTATATATTGTTACTCACTTCGGGGACAACATCATTCTAGTCCCTGATTGTCTTTAGGAACCTGTGCCCAGTATTGTAAGCATGCAAAAGGCAGGGAGCCAGCCAGGGAAGTCTTATCATAGGTGGTGAAAATAAAACAGTGATCTTACGAAGGCCTGAGAAATGTTAGCAAAGGAGCTACAAGTTCAAATTCACTCTTTTTCATCAAAAAAGAAACCTTTAGGTCTTTCTTGGTGTCCATTCCATTTTTCTCAGTAGTTAGTTCTATGCCATGGCTAGATTGGCCATCAGTAGAGCACACACCAGAGGTGACCTGGTTCTGCACATTGGACATCTTCATCTATGGCAGTGCCTTTAAGGAAACCTTACACACTCCAAAAAAGAAAAGTATTTTTGTGTGTTTTTCATTTGCTATGTCAGTTCCTTCCAATGTTATTCATAAGAAATGTGAAGAATAAGAGTTAATTTATAGGGCCTTCTAAAGAGTATTCTACTTAATAATCTAATAATTGTTAATAATCCCCTCACTCCTGCATTATTACCTTGGCTCCCTAACTGGACCCTTTCGTCCACCTTGCCCTCTCACAGGGTATTCTCTACAGAGTGGCCAGAATTATCTTTCAAAGCGTGTGTCATGTCTTGTCTTCTTTGCCCCAAATTCACATGCAATGCCAGCCTTTCCCAGTGGCCTATCAGGTCCCAAATTATCACTCATGACCTTCGCCCCTTGATTTCTCCTCTCCTCCATTGCCGGCACCCCCCCCCCCCCGGTTGTCTGCACACTCGCCTACTTCATCTCCTACTCAGATGTCACCTCCTAAAGAGACTTGGCCACAAATTCAAAATGACCCAAGAGCCCACTCCAACACTCATAAATGCCCTCCTTTTTCACTACATAATCTTCTGCCTGTTATATTTTAGTTCTCCCAAATTTTATTGGTATGTATGCGCAACACAAAAAGGTTACATTGAGCTTGAGAATTTTGTGCACATATGAATCGCATAAGCTTCACAATTCCGTGCCCTCCACATTTTTCACCCTCCCATCCCCTCCGTCATACCCCTGACTCCCAATGTCTTGCTCAATTGACTCTATTATTTATTTGTATTCTGGATTTCTCATATTAGGGAAACCGTGTGATGTCTGACCTTCCACGTCTGACTCGCTTCACTAGGCATAATGGTCTCAAGTTGTGTCCATTTACCAGCAAATGACGCAAACCTATCTGTCTTTAAGAGTAGTACTCCATTGTGTACACAAGCTACATTCTATGTATCCATTCGTCTAGTGATGAGTGGTTTGACATCGTCCACAATTTAGCTATGTGAGTTGTACTACTATAATCATGGGTATACATGTCTGTCTGTAATATGCTGCTTTTCACTCTTGGAAAGATACCCAGAAGAGGTACTGCTGATCAAAAGGAATATCCATTTTCAGCTTTTTGAGAAATCTCCATACTGCTTTCTGTAATGGTTGTGCTAGTTTACAGTCCCACCAGCAATGTAAATGGCCCCTTTCCCCCCACAAGCTTGCCAGCATCTACTGCTATATGAGTTCTTGGTATATGTCATTCTCACTGGGGTAAGATGGTCTCTCGATGTTGTTTTAATTTGCATTTCTCTAATAGCTAAGGATGTTCAACATTTTTTTCATGTGTTTACTCAACTTGCTGTATTTCATATATGTAGTATACAGTTGTCCCCATTTATCCATTGTTCTGCATTCCGTCATTTCAGTTGCACATGATCAACTACAGTATAAATATTAAGTGGAAAATTATAGAAATAAATAATGCAGACCTTTTAAGTTGTATGCTATTCTGAGGAGAGTGATTAAACCTCACACAGCCCTGGTCTGTCCCACCCAGGACGCGGCTCACCTCTGACTCACAAGTCTGCTGTCTCTATGCTAGCCACCTTTCCATTATTTATAAGAAATGTGAATACGAGTTCATTTATAGGGCCTTCTAAAGAGTATTCCACTTAATGGTCTAGTAATTATTGATAATAATCACCTTGCTCCTGCATTTCCACCTTGGTTATCACATTGACTGTCAAGGTATCACAGTACGTGTGTTTAAGTAACAGGGTTAATAATAAAGTCAAGTCATAGGCTTTGGTGCGACCCACAGTGTCAAGTATCCACCCTCCTCCCGCAGATAAGACTACTGAATGTCTTCCTTCTCCAGAAGGCAGCTAAGATGGGCACTGCTGTGGTTTGGATCTGGAATGTCTCCCAGAGCGTCATGTATTGGATGTTTTGGACTGTCTGTGGATTTCACATGCTGTTGGGAGGTGGGGCCTGCTCAGGAGGGGTGGATTATGGGTGTGTGGTGGATTAGAGCCATGTGTTGCCTTACTGGGTACATAGCCCTAAAAGGACATAAACTCTTGCCCCACCTTCAGAAGACAGCCTCAGATCTTTCCTCTTATGATGTCCTGAGCACCTGTTCTCTGAATGACCTTTCCTGCCATTGTCAACTCCCGTAATGGACTGAGACCTTGTGAAATTGTGAGCTAAAGTAGATGCTTCCTCCCTTAAATTGAGGACATCAGGTAATGTGTCCTACCAACAAGTAACTGAAACAGGCATTTTAATGTCTTTTGATTAATTTATGTCAGTTAGGATTTCCAAATCTTGTCACTATTGCCATTTTGTACCACATGTCAATCATTTTGTGGGGAATGGCCTGTGCATTATAGGATGTTTAGCAACACAGCTAGCCTCTACTTTTACTAATTATAACAATTATATACCCACATATTGCCAAGTGCCCTCTGTGGAATAAAATCAGTTCCTCTTGAGAATCACTGATGTATATGTATCCCAAATGCCTGGCCCCAGAGACATATTTGGTAAATATTTATTGAAAGAATAAATTATGTAAGAGCTGTTTAGTATCAAACATGTGCATAAGATCATTTTTTCCTAGAAGAGATCCCACTGCCTGTTATAAATCTTAAATAAAAGTACCATTTCCATCCCCTAGTTAAACAATTAGTTCGAAGGCCAAAGACAATGTTCATTCAGCAAAAAAGGAAATTAAATGGGCAAAATTTGGAACAAATCAAATAGAGATATAATGTGCAAATAAGAGTCTCTTATCAGCTGCTTCCAAATTCCGTGACAAACCTGAGGTTTTATTGCAAAGATTTAAAAAATTATAATGAAATGCTAAAATTTCATCAGAGTTGTTAGTTTTGATAATCACTCTTCCATGATAATGGATGTTACCATTGATAGCTACTATTCTTCACAAAGAAACTCACGGTCTAAGCCCAACACCCTTTCAAGTAAAATGTCAATAAGACATTGCCCAGAAGCCTGGTTTCTCTGTCAGCTTTATTCGTTATTGCTTGTGAGTTTTTTAGCTCTGAACCAAATATTACACTGCACTTCAGTCCATGCTTTTAAAAATTCAAATATATACTCCATAAGTCAACTAGTATCCTCAAATTATTCTTCGTTGTGAAGCCTTTTTAGTCCAAGGTGCTGACTGAATCCTCATCTCACTCCTAAGTTAATTAGTTTCTTCAATCTCCAAAAATCCGTAATCAATGGAACAACCAAGCTAACCCTCTTTCTAGCAGCAGGAGTACTGCTTCTGACACTTCATCTTACGTTTGCATAAGTCAATCATGGCGTTGTGTTGGTCTGTCTAGTTGTCTGGTTGGTCGGGTTGGTTTATTTATCTTATTTAGTGTAGATCATTATAAAATACTAAAGAGTCAGTCGTGGGACTTGTCCCTTCCTTAACGAGGGAGACATGTTCAATTTCCAACCCACTAGACCCGAGTGGCCTGTTGTTTGTAAAAACATAGTTTTCAAATTCTTTGCGGAAAGATGATGCTCTAGTTATCTATCGCCATCTGACAACTGTCCATGATCGTCTCATAAAATCATTCCTTGTTCCTCGCGATTGCATGAGTTGGTGGGTTTCATCCAGGCGGTTCTCACTAGGCTATCGCATGTGGCTGCAGTTAAGTGGCAGCTGTGGCTGGAGCCGGCTGAAAGCCTGATTGGGCCAGACAACCAAGAGTGTTTCTTTACTGCTGTGTTGTTGCCTGGACTGGGAGAGCTGAGCGAGCCAGGGCTAGTCAGGAGGTCATCTCCACGCTACTCTTCCGCATGGCGTGCTTCTTCACAGTAGGGGCTCACGGGGTTGTTAGAATTCCTGTACAGTGTATGGCTTCCCTCAAAATGAGCGTTCGGACACACCCATGTGGACACTGCAAGACTTCTAGGAGTCTTCTGATCAGGGTGTGCAAGTCATGCAGTGTTGCTGCTATAGTACTGCATTTGTCAAAAGCGAATCACAGGCCTAGTTCACACTCAGAGAGAGCAAACTACACCAAGATGTGACTCCTAGGAGGCACGGCTACTTGAGGACCATCTTTGGAGCCTTTGTATCACAATGGGAAAAGATCAATATAGTCGTTCGCTTGTTCAGGCTGAATTTCTTTAATGTCTTCTTTAGAAGGGATCTTTCCTTATATTCTCTTTCCTTCTTCCTGGTGGTCGTTTTCATTGGCAATAAAGCCTCTCCCTTCAGGGAGGAATAAATTGAGAGGATCGTTGTAGAACTGATGGAAGCCAAGCCAATGCTACTCCATAAGCACGTTCTTCAATCCTGCTCCTTTCTGCTTCTGCTGCCCTGGTGACCCTGGTGGCTTCATTCTACCCATTTTCTACTGTAGCATCCCTTAAACATAACTGGGAATGACAGATAAGCTCATTTCTCTTATTTGGAGATTTCAGGGTCGAGCCAAGCTTGAGCAGGAGTGGGAAGAGTATAAATATCCCTTCTAGTCTGGGACACGTCATACTTAGCCATAATGTACTGACCTTTCTGAACACTTGGTCATTTGCTCCATACATCCATTGTCTCCAACTAGTGGTTTCAGTACTCACTAGGAATTGATTCTATGGATAATTACAATCTCTATTCAGAGTGTTGCAAAGGTCAAGAAGATGAAGCCTGAGATCTCCTCCCAAGTATAGTCCTCTGGTGACTTTTCTGAAACTGAAGTGTGACAGACTTGCCAGTGATTGGTGGGCTGACCCTGTGTTGTGGCTGCTATCAGGCAGAAAAACCTTGGTGTTCTTTTCCCATCCCTAGCTTCGAATAGGAAGAGAAAATACATGGCAAACAAGTGGTTTCATCACAAAATGCCCTAGGACTGAGGAAAGGCCCTTCTCAGCCAAGAGTCATTGGAGAAATACTTGTAACCTCTTCTTGTTTCCATCTACAATGGCTACCCACCAGCAGAGAGGTTAAGGGCTGAAATGCACTAGCTCGCAGAAAAGAAGATTCTTCTAATCCCTTTGAAGGATTCTGGAGTGCAAGAAGAAGAAAGAGCCTTATGTGCACCCATATTTACCTTAGAAGTGAGAGTTCAAACACGCTTTCCACTGTGCTCTCTTTCCAAATAAAAATACTACACATCAGGCTGTTATTTCAGAATGTCATTTTACAGTTTACAAAATCCTTTCATAGACAGCCCTAAATTACTTCTTTATTTGCCTTTTAAAAGCTAACCTTTTAGCCTTAACTGATCGGTACTTACTTCTACCTTTGAAATGTAAAATTTGGCAGTTAACTTGTTTGGACTTTGGTAGGGTTTTTGTTAAGAAAGACTCTTGAATTTTCACATAAAATATCTCCCTATATATTTTGTTGTTCCATTTTTATTTTGTTTCGTTTTTCCTAAGCTCTAAGGTCATCTCAATGCCCTTCACAACATTGTTAAATTCATATCAATCTCTGAGTCAGTCAGGGAATCTAATTAGTTGGTCTAGAAGGGAAATACATAGTAGCAATGCTACTGTGTGTGTGTGTGTGTGTGTGTGTGTGTGTGTGCGTAGAAAATAAAATTATACAATACTAGGATAGTGAAAATATAAAACTAAAAAGGCAGTGAAAGAAAGCCATAAAACTATACCACTCTAAAAAATAGAGAACACAAGCTGTCACTTCTGTGTTAAAGGATTTTAAGGCTAGAGATGCAGTTCCGTGGGAGAGTGCTTGCCTAAAGCATGTGAGGGTCTGGGTTTGATCCCCACCACTGCGAGAAATGGGGGGGGGGGGGTTTGAACCGAAAACTGTCCCTCATTAAAATCTGAACTTCTGCTGGGCATGACGGATATAGATATACATCTATAATCCCAAAATTCTGGCAGAATGAAGCAGGAAGATGGCAAGTTCCAGCACAGCCTGGGCAACTTAGCAATTTCGTGAGCCCCTGTCTTAAAATTTGAAAAACTTAAAAGAATAGGGATGTAGCTAACTGCTAAGGCCCTAGCTTCTTCTTCACGTATATTGCTCTTGTCAATAGAATCACATGCAATGAAATTATACAGGGAGTATGATACCAAAGGGAGGCCCACAGTCGCCGGCGCTAATTTGGCCCAAACATGTTTCAGTCAAGAAGGAATAAGACCCTCACCAAAGAAATTAAGAAAGAGGAAGGGTAAGCAACTATGACAAGAATGGGCTACGGTAGAGAGACTCTGATTTCCTCTGCAGGTCAGCACTGTGATTCAGGGATTAAAATGATGTTTTTGACACAGTCAGCCGTTTACAAGTACTGGCACTTAAAATTACTCCTTGAAAGTAGAAAGTTTGCTTGGAATTTGTGATAAAATACTTCTTAAAATGTACTTCTAACTGGATTTTTAAAGCCCCTAGCTATTTTAGGCCTTTCTAAAAAGAGATTATGTGCTTGCTTATATGTGGCGTCTTTCATTCCTGATCCCCATCTTTCTGTTGAGACTATTTTAAAGTGGCTTAGATCTATTTTTTCCTCCTAGGATGAAAGAGATTCTAAGGGACTCAAAACACTATAGACTTAATTTTTTCTTTGTCTGGTAGGTTCTAATTAAATAATTATATATGAGACAAAACATAAGAAATGTATGTTCCCAATCCTAATGGTTAAATACCATTTTTGAACATTGTATTTCAACTCATAAATTTATTATTTATGTTGTAATATTAGAATCAAATTAGGTTATATTCCAGGAAATTTATAGAACATTACTATAGACACAAAGTTGAAGTAAAATAGAACTATTTTTTAAAAGATTCCTGTTTTCAAATTCACAAGGTATGCTGAGCAGTGCTTCCACTTAAAGTTGATGGCGTAGAAATCTTCTGTGTAAGGTGAAGTCATAGGTGGAAGGTGCTTTTGAGATAGTTATAGATTACTTTGTTGTAAGCCCATCTGTAGTTCTTTGATAGGCTGAATATAAGCTAGACCCGAGTGATCCCTGCCATCCTGCATCCAAGGCCTTGTGCATTCCTGTCTCTTTCATTACGGCTGGTGTCTCTGCTTGCTTCTAACCAATAGAATATGATCAAGGAAATTAATGTCACTTTCGCGGTTGTGTTACATAAGACTGTGACTTTCATCGTGGCAGCAGACTGTCCCTTCTGCTGGCTTGGATTAAGCGGGGAGCTATTCTGGGGAGCCTCAACTACAAACAAGGAGCTGAGGTCCATCGTCCAACGTCCTAAAGGAGAATTGAGCTTTACCAAAACCAGTGGAAGGGAGCTTGGAAGGAGTCCCTTTCCATGCAGGCTCTCAGCTGAGACCCTCGGCCTGGCCAACACCCTGGTGGTGGCCTCATGAGGAACTTGAAGAAAATGACTAAGCTGAGTCGTGCTTATATTTCTGACCCACATAAACTGTGAGACAGCAAATGAGTGTCGCTTTAAACCATCAAGTTTGTGATAATTTGTTACACAGCCCTCATAACTAAAAGCAAGCCCCTGTGACAAGCAAGTAATGTAATGACCCCTCACAGAAGTCCTCATCGTGATCCCAAGAGTTAGATTTCACGGGTGTGAGTCATTAAGGGTGGTGTGGCTATCCTGGGTTCCAGACAGACCTAATGTAGTCTCATGGGGCTTCATCAGTGAAAGAGGAAGACAGGAGCCAAAGGAAATGCTACACCTGTTGGCTAGGCAGATGGAGGAAGAGGCCAATAGCCAAAGAATACAGGCAGAACTAGAAATTCAAAAGGCTCTGGAACGAAAGCAGCCGCAGTGGCACTTTGAATTTAGCCCAATAGAACCCAATTCAGATTTCTGATCTCGGCACATATAATAAATGTGCACTGTTCTAAGCTGCTAAATTTGGGGTTAATTGTAGCAGCAAGTATCTAGGAAGCTATTATAGCACCTACACTTATTGGAATCTGATCGCATCCCAAGACTCCTTCCCAGGGGCTTGTCTGCTCCCAACAGCTACTGCACAAGATCTGTGAATGTCACCTTCTCTTTTCAAAATCAAAACAAACAAATAGGATGCCGCTGAGCATTGTTACAGAGAAAGTCAGCACTTGTCTTATAGCCTTATGGGCCCATCAATGGATGTCCCACTCTTACCCACACTACTATCTCATGGTTTGCTCTGATCTTTGGCCTTCATTTTTGTGTCTGCCTTTTTCTTTTTGTTCTTTGGGTTCTGACTTTTTTAGTCAAATATTGTTTGAACTCAGAGTGTGATCTGTTCACATCTATATTAGCAAACGGAAATTAAGAATAAATATTTGTGGCCTACTTTTCAAAGGGTACAATCAGAAGTTCACTGGTTTTTCCCCTCCATTACCCATTTATAATATTTGTGTAGGGATAGTTCTAGCTCTCCACAAAATCACAGGCAGAGTAACTCGTGAAAAAATATTCAGCATCTTTGGCCATGATAGAAATGCAAATCAAAACAACTCCCAAGATCTCATCTCACTCCAGAAAGAATGGGTATCCTCAAGAAGTCAACATCAGCAGATGTTGGTGAGACTGTGAAGACAAAGGATCCCTTCGAAACTGTTGGTGGGAATGTAAGCTTGTATGGGCACTGTGGAAATCAGTATGGAGACTCTTCACAAAACTAAAAGTAGAAATTCTGTTCAACACAGCTATGCCTCTTCTGGATATGTTTCCAAATGAGGTAAAGACATCATGTTACAGAAGTCCAAGTATGCGTATGTTTTTATCAGCATAATTTACAATAGCTAAATCCTAAATGCAGCTATAGATCCCTTCAACAGATGAATGGATTAAAAATGAAATATATGTACAATTGTGTACTACTCTGCCACAAAGTAAGGTAAATTTAAGTCATCGTAGGAAAAGTAGATGTGCCGTGAGACCATAATGCTAAGTGAACTATATCAGACACAGAAAGTTACATGTCACAAGGCTTCTCCTATATGAGCAGGCCAAAATATAGGTGATTTAAGAAGCAAAATAAAAGACATGATAGGAAACAGGGAGATAAACTTCATGGAGATGGGAGAGAGATCTTCGGATAGGGCAGCTGGGAGGGAAAGAGGGAGAAAAAATGACTGAGATGTGATACGTGTCAGTTCCCTAAGATGAATATAATTATTATGTATCACACACATATACCCATAGAAATATATTCTACTATTTTAAAAAACTCGCGCAAGTCCCATAAATGTATTAAAGCTTGTAGTAAGTAAAGGAGAATTGTCAGTGTTTTCTCTGTTTTCAATACCCTTCCCTAGATGTAGCTCCTTTCAGACAGAAACCGGGCTGGGGAGGTGAGATAAAACGATAAGTTCTCACTTGATTGACATCAATGTAATCCATCACCAGTTTCCTCTAGCCATGGAAGATGACGACAATTGACACGTTCCTCCGTGCGGGTGCCTTTGCGAGTTCTTGGAAGATTTCTAGTTGAGTTGTTTAAAGTGCAAACTGAGCAGGCAGAGCCCAAGGGCTGGGGATGCTCAATGTTCCTCAGCACCTACATCTTGCTGCAGCAGCCCTCTCCTGCTGCAAGGAGCTGAGTTGTTCAAGAGGCCTTCGCGAAATGACCGCAGGTGAACTTCCCATTGCGTCTTCTCCACCTTGCCCCAGGAATCTCATGCTTTGGACCTGCCACCGTGGAAAGGTAGTCGGGTCACAAGTGTAGCCTCTGTTGTTGGAGCACATGCTGCTTCTGCCAGCCTGGCCTTCTGTTTTCAGTTCTTTATTAAGTCTCTAGTCAGATCTCCAGATGAGTAAGGAAGGGGTTAAGAATCCCAAACTCTGATTTGCATCCCCTCCTGTGAAGGTCCTACAGCACCCTTCTTTAGCATGTGGAAATGATTGGCATCTCTTGGCATGGAGCCTCAGCTGAATCTGTCTAAATCCATCTTGGCATCCAATAACATATGAACACATATTGCTTTGATCTTTTATTCCTCCTAGGATTGGCTTAGGAATCCTAAGGGATTCAAAGCACTGTGGAATTAATTCTTCTTGTCTGGCAGGTAATGATTAAGTACTTACAGATGAGAGAAAACAGAAGTAAAAGCCATTTCCCAGAATAATGATAGACATCATGCTGAGAAATTTTACCTTGATTATTTCATTTTTAGTGGAACTGTGAACAACCAGCTTCAGTGTATTAGCTTTCCTGTCACTGAGACAAGATACCCAACACTCACAACTTAGAGGAGGATAGATTTAACTTTGCTCACAGTTTTGGGAAAGGCAGTCCATGGTCAGCTGCTTCAAGGCAGAAATAGTATGGCGAAAGGGTATGGCAGAGGAAATCTGCTTACCCTGCAGCACCCAGAAAGCAGAGTGAGAAGGGGAGATCCAGGGAGGGAGATATACCCTCCAAAGCCACACACACCCGCAGTGACAACCGGACACCGACTTACAGCACTTCTGGCCATGAACTGGTAAATTTATCAAGCCACTAGTGTGTATAGCTACCCCATGATCTGGTCAACTTCAAAAATCTTCACCTTTGAGCACACGAGACCTCTGGGGAGCATTCTAGATCGAAACCATAGTACTTTGAAATGACGAGAGTCAGGGATATTCAGGGGACCATTGATACCTGCCACCTTCACTATCGTATACCCTCATGAATATATCTCAGATCCTAACCCTCCTAGTCTCTGGTCTCTTTGGTCTGATTCTAGAGAGAAGAAATCTGATTGGCTCATTCCTACATTCGGGCCCAATCAGCTTGCCCCAAAGGATTAAGTTCCCAGGTTCCGTTGTCTGCCATTGGAAGGATGTAGGAGAAATCTTGGTTAACACAAGCCAGGCAGGGCAGACAGATCCAGTGACGTGGCTGCCACACTCAGATTATTTGGCGTCTGCGGCTACCCCTCATTTCTTACCCCTGAATGTACCCGGTTTCCTGTGAACAGGGAGTGAAACCTACAAAGCACCGCTTGGCTTCTGTGTGCCTTGCATACCGCTCGTCTCCTCTGCTGTTCTAGACTTGGACACCCAGCTCGGCATTAACGGCCCTACACGTTACACGGCAGGGAACGCCCTCATCTGCAGTGGCCCTTAAAAGATAGTGCACAATGTCTGCGTGAAACAAAGTCGGAGTGAACTAGCTGGGAGACTGTTTTTTGACACCACAGTTGATCTGGTGATACCAAATTGCTCCCCCAAAGTGCTAAGATGTCCCCATGCCCACAAGGAGTGCATTATCCTTTGTCTTATGCACTGAGGCCTCATTTGATTACACCGTCCCCTGCATGCTACAGTTATTGGGCTTGCCGCCAGCCTGGGCACCTTGGGGACCAGCCAAGCCACTTAGTAGTGTCTGTCCACCTGCTCCACTATCATCATCCTGAGTATCTTCCTTCTCTCTGGAGTTGTAGCTCGAGTCCTCCTTTCAATATTCCATTTGTCCCTCTCCTTCCACATGTCTTGCCCCTACAATAAGCCCCACACATCCCCGGAAGAAGTCATCAGATCATGGACCCACCAGCTGTGGTGACCAGACTATGCTACAAGTCAGTTAGTTGAAGAAATGTGACGTGCAGTGGCTTCTTCAAGGGAACAGAATTGGAACAGATCCCCTTTGCCTTGCTCACTTGGCCAGTAAACCACAAACACAGGTAATTAATTACAACCTGAAGTAGAAAGCATCAGCAACTGCTCAGCAAAATGCCGACTGACCTTTCTCTCACTTATGACATAAAAGAAACAAAGAAAGGAAAGAGGAAAACGATATAACCCATAATATGATTTTCTGTCAAGGGTTTGAGTCATTTGGGTTAGCTGGAGGAAATTAAATAAGCCATTATATTGCATTGCTCTGCTTTAGCTATGAAGTGGTCCCTATTGTGAGCAGTATTTCCCAACTGGTACCTGTCTGAAATAGTTAGCAGCATAGGATCCCAGGCACTGGCCTTCCTCAGCTGCATGGGGTGGGAAGCCGTGCTGGCTGGGGTGCTGTTTTTAAGTAAACAACCTCTAGTGACATTTTCTTTCATGATGCTGACCCCAAGAAGACAATAATGTCCCATGAACTGATAAAATTTTGTGAAGATTCCTTCTCCTTACCAGAAAACTACAGAGACATTTTTAGGCAGCCAAGATAAGTAGGCTAAAGGAAAATCGGAAGGAGAAAAATCAATTTTGAGAATGGCAAAAAGTATAGAAGCTGACTGAGTTGATGCTTCTAAAATCATTCTTCCCTTGCCAAGTTTTATTTTAAAGGACCCACTACTCTGTGACACAGATAATATTGCCCAATGTAAACCACCCAGGAATCTTTCAATTGGGCAGTTTGTTATACTCCAGAAACACTTGATTTTGGAGTTCTCAGAGGTCTGAAAGCCCTCTCCCGAACTGTTTGATTTCCACTGCTGTGGGAGCCCAAGGAATACTCACCAACATAACACACATTTCATTTCAAAAGAAAACTGTCAATGTTTGAGTCCAGGCTCTGTGCATTTGGTAAATATGTTTGTTTTTCTCTCTTACAGAAGCTGCAAGGAATCGATACTTCTCACTGTCATTCAGCCTTACCCTGTAAGTGTTCTGTGAGTACAAGTGCCACCAAATGATCCCAGGCTTCTGCTCTCCTCCACCCCTCTAGAAAAGCCACAACAATGAGGAATCACCACGAAAAAATGACATACATTCACAATATGAATTCCAAATGTTGATTATTTGTACTTTAAAATCTACGTCCCCAAATCATTCATTCAAAAGAGAAGAAAGTAACCTGTTTCTTAAAAATCTTGGAAAAACAGTCAGCTCTCAGTCCTCTGTAACTGCTATATACGGATAACCACCAGGATATTGTCTGGCTTTCACAGAGATTCCAACCTGCTTAAGCTGTTTTCTTCCCTATGGAATATGAACACTTATAAATTTAAAAGTCCTGATATTTACCAGTCTCCATCTTTTAATCAAGCTCTTCATCTCTAATGTCTGTGGGGTACGCATTGTAGGCAAGGAAGAATATGGATTCACAATTCCTATAAGAACTAAGACAACAGGTTATGCCATCTAGGACCTAAGTACATATACTTAAAGCAGAGTTTAACACTGACTATTTCTTTTAGAGCACTCTTTTTTGACAGAACTTAGACATTCACACTTGAATTGGAGGCTCCAGGACTTGAGAGAACCTAGACTTGAGATCTACTGCGTGCAGTATAACAAGTTAGCTCCCACAGCTGCTCTGAACTTCGGTTCCTCAACTATGTGAGGATCGTAAGATCACATTACGTCCGGGGCTCCTTGCTCCATTATCTCCTCTTTCCACAATTCCTACCACATACTTCAAGGTAATGTACAAAGGGACTGCAGTTGTCATTCGGACTTCAGGTCCATCAACACTTGTTAACCTGTTTGCTGTAGCCAGGTATATTTCCGTAAAGCCAGTTTACTAAGCAAATAGTTAAAAAATACTAAATTCCTGGTGCAGCTTCAAGTCTACATGTTGCTCCTGAATCTTACCTTTCTACTTTATAACCTATGTGAAATGCAAGATCAGAGCCCTTTTTCTTCAAATCAGCTTACTTTTGCCATGCATGATGCTGTTTCATCCCATGCAGTTAACTTAGAGGAGCTTGGCATTCAAGTTTAAGGCTATGTCATGTGGCTTTGCTTGCCCTTTCTGTGGGATGACTATGTGACTTGTTATTTATATGAATGTTTATTGTCGATGGTGAAGCCTGGAACTTCCTTTTAGCAGATAATGCGGACTTTCCAAAGAGTTCAGTTGGCCCTTGCTGCTGAGCTATATTGAAAGCCAGCATTTAGCCTTAACCTTGTGGAGGGAATGTTGCGTGTTCCTGTGGCCAGTGTGACCCTCCTGCCTGCAATCACTCCCCTTCCTCATTTAGTCATTTCCCGTGAGTTCTCACCTCGGCCTTGCCTCTGGCCAGCCGTCCTTCTTGAAGTATCCATCACATATCCCATGCCAACCACCTCCTCACATTTGAAGTCTCAGGCCAGTGACCTTGGCGATTGGCTGGAGAATTATCTGTACTGGGGCCGTCCTTGTATTGTGTGGAGTGTTTGACAACACCCACACGAGATACCAGAGGCACACTTTTATCCCATTGTGACAATCAACAATTGGCTGGAGAATTATCTGTACTGGGGCCGTCCTTGTATTGTGTGGAGTGTTTGACAACGCCCACACGAGATACCAGAGGCACACTTTTATCCCATTGTGACAATCGACAAACATCTCCAGACATTGCCAGACGTCCCAAGGGAACAAACTTGCCTTCAGTTGAGAAGCACTGACCAGCCTAAGGTCCTTCCTTACTGTTCCAGTCCCAAGTCTTTCCCCTCTTCTGAACTGTAGGAACTGATGCTCTGACACTGCTTAAATAGATTTGTCAGACACGGAAAAGAGCACATGCGAGTAGACACTGCAGTTTCTTACTTGTGCTGTAGTGTTTGGATTTTCCCACCAGCAAATTGCTCCTTAACAAAATAATGAGTTGCATTTATTTGCGAAGCATCCTTTTGGCAACCAGGATTGACATACAGAAACAGATGACCCAGCAGACTGAGAGAAAAGTCCATAAATTCTACTTTTATTACAGGCAATAAAAATTATCATTTTAATTTCTTTTGCAGCCTGCTGGCCAGCACTTTTTATGTTGCTTGCATTTCTCCTGTATGCTAGGATCTAGTAAAGACAAAAGATCCAATATTGACATTTCCCTGCCACACTCCATGTGTACCCAGGGTACCTCACTGTGACCCCGCCACAAAAATTCAGCAAGGCTCAGGTCAAGGGAACTCATTATGCGAGAGGGGTTCTAGGATCCCCAAAATTTTTGGACAAGAAGTAATTCTAAACAGATTAATGCCTTATTTTTACGCTTTACTGTTTTTGCTTTGTTCTTAGTGGAAGAAATGTAGAGTTATAGAGGAATTTTAGAAACAGAAAAAAAGTGGATATCAGTAAACCTTTGCCACAAGCGCTTCCACAGTAGACATCACAACCTATCTTTTCCGGACTTGTTTTATATTCCTTGTTAGCTGTTGGGACCATTTTGCACATACAATTTTATTTTGCTCCTTTTGCCTACTATGTCATAAGTACTTTCTCGTGTCATCAAAAATTCTTCATACGCATCTCTTAAATGGCTGAAAAACAAGACCTTGAACTGATGTTGACTTAAGTAAATAAGCCCCTATCGTGAGACTCTTGACGCTGTCTTCAATATTTTGTTATTATAAATAATTCTGCAAAGAACATCTCTGTGCATAGATCTGTGTACTTAGGAGTGTTTTTCCTGAAGTTTTACAAGGGACATTTCTAAATCATGGAAACAAAACATGAATTTTCCGCATGTTGTTCTGATAAGCCATCCTCTTTTCTCATATGCAGTTATTTCTAAGCAGATCTTCCGCTGGCCAGTGCCTTCTTCTTTTCTTGAACTCTGCTTCCACAGCTTCACAGTTTCCAAGAGCAGGCCCTCTCGAACTTTTCATGCAACCTTACCAGAGGCTGAGGGAACTGAGTCTCGATGACCTCTCCTCACCCATCTATAGCCCAGTGGGACTTGGGCTGATTGGCTCTCCCCATTCTGGTGTCCCAAGATATATTAGTCAGCCTTCCCATTGTGGACACAATACCTGATGGCCACAACTTAGAGGAATTGTTGCTCAATTTGGCTCACAGTTTCAGGAGATTCATTTTATGGTTAGTGCCTCCAAGGCAAACGCATCATGGTGGAAGGGCATGGTGGAGCAAGGCTGCTCATTTCATGGCAACCAAAAAGCAGACTAGGGAACAGTGCCAAAGACTAGATATGGTGGCCAAGGTCATATGGCTATGACCTACCCAGACACACCTGGAAGTAGGATCCACCAATCTCCTAGATAGTTCCCAAGCAATTCAAGTTGACACTAGTTTAAGCTACCCTGCTTGACGTTTCCTTAGGTTTTGTCTAGGCCAAAAAGATAAGAAACCTGCTTCCCTGCCTTCCACTCTGCTCCACGCACTTGAGGGGGGCTACACACCTCTTCATGACAACATCTGTAGCACATGCTACCAAAGACAGAGCCAGATGCCCTGCACAGGTGTTACACGAGTGTGCTGGCCCGGTTCCCAATGGAGGGCACTGTGAGGTTTTCCCCACTGCTCTTTCTGCTCAGAAGTGCTGAGGAACTATCTCAGAGGACAGGGTCTTGCTTTTTTTAGGTCAGGAGTGGGGAGCCTTTGTCTCTCAAGGCCATTTACATTTTTACATCATCCTGGGGCCAAACAAAATTATCAACTTAAAAATGAAAAATGATCATAGATTTATTAAAATTCATATCCAGTCTGTGGTTGCCTTGGCAGGGCTGGACCAGATGATTTTGTCAGCCATGAGTGGCCCATGAACCAAACATTCTCCAGCCCTGTTTTGGTCATGTTCAGTCAGAGGTACCAGAAAAGGGAACACAGGAAAAATATTTTTTACCATGCTCACAGATCCTAGACAGACCAAGTATCTGCATGGCAAGAGGAGGGTCCTATGGGAAAGAGCACCAAAGGAGCAGGCTCAAACCATCAAGTGGGAGCAGAGCGAGGGGTAAGCCCTGCAGGCAAGTGCCTTTCTGGGGATCAGGGGAAAGCACACTAGAAAAGTTACAGGGGATTCCATAAGTGCTTTTAAATGTTATTAAGTCATAGTCAGTGGAGGATAGGAAGGGGAAGTGTGGCAAGGGACAACCTCATCCCACTGGTGTAGCTTTGCTACCTAGGCAGGGTGCTTGGAGCCTGTTTATAGGGATGTTAAGGCAGCAAAAACATATGAAGTTTTAAAATTTGCCACGTAAACAGCCACCTCATCAATGATTGGCAGGAGCTGGTGGATAAATACCTCAATCTCAATCTCAGTATCAATAGCAATTATCAATCTCTCTCTCTCTCCCTTCCTCTCTCCCTCTCCCTCCCTGGATGGCATGACTTTGAGGCACGTGGTCTTAACACCTTACTGGCTTATGCCCCTGGCTTCTCTCCTTTCTTCCATTCACCTACCTATGTCTCCTTGGAGTACCTCTCAGATTAGCTACCTACATGGAAATCCTTGTCCTAGAGTCTGATGGAGACTCCAAATCAAGTCACCTAGTGATAGCTGTAGGCTGGTCTTCCCCAAATATTTATGCAGTTCCTGCTACATAAGCAGTGCTATAGAGCTACAGGACCTGCAAGTTCCAGAAATTAATCTTATGTAATTGTTTCAAACTACATTCTTGTGACTTCTAAGAACATATAAAAGCATCAGGAGCATACCACCCTCCATTGTGGTCACCTTAGCAACAGCAAATTTGCAAAAAGGTGCAGGGGTTGATTCAGGGCCTGCTAATCTTAAAATTAATTAACAACAGGAGATCTGATTATTCAAAACGGTAATTACTCATCATTTCCACCACAGGATATGAAATGTTTGTGATCTGCACCTACAGGCTGTAAGAATTAATTCTCCCAGTTTTTGAGCAATGCACATTGTGTATTTTTTAAGAAGCAAAGTAAAATCTCAGTTAAGACTGCCACCATGACCAGTTTCAACTAACCCATCCACCAGCAACTCCACCCAGTGGAGAAAGCCTACTTTTCCCATTGTCATCAAGTAACATTTAGATCGGGAGACTATGTTTTATTATCAAAGGTCATTTTTTTATTTTGGGGGTCTTTTTTAGGCAAGATCTCTCTGTGTAGTCCAGGCTGGTCCTAGACTCACTGGGTACCCCAGGCTGGCCTTGAACTCTAAGCAATCCTCTTGCCTCAGGCTACCGGGTTCTGGGAATAGAGGTATTCACCACCACACTCAACTTATGTGGGGCTGGGGAGTTGAACCGTGGGCCTTGTGCTTCCTAGGCAAGTTCTTTAACTGCAGAGCTATGTCCCAGCTCTTAAAAAGTCATTTTTGAAAAGTAAACTGACTATATGCAATAGTCCTCAATCCGGAACAAGAAAAACTGTAAAAATGTACTTGATATAGATCCTTAGACTTTTCCATGAGTCTGCTGGTTTCATATTATGTATGAAATATGTACTTAGCAGACTTTGCTATCTCACTTCTATTTTTTTTTGTCTAGATTACCATGTTTTTCAGTAGAATGTGGTAAATAAATACAGTAATCAGGCTACCAAAAGTGGGTGTTCTATACCTACAGAGAGGAAAAAAATATGAATCCTGATTTTGGCAACGTTTGTGAGATCACTTACTTTATGGGCAACTAACCCCATGTATTTCCATGATCCCTGGTAACATTGCTGTGCCCTAAGATTGTATCAAATGATATGTACCCCAACACTAAGTTTAGTGAAATATATTTTTACAGAGTCAAGGGATCATGTAGAACATCCTAGGAAAAGATAGTAAAATATTAAGTTGAAAATCTAAACTCCATAGAGAAGTTCAGTATCTTGCAGGTCAAATACACGTAAAATGTCATCCCTATACGATGCTGGAGAAGGGTGGTACTGCATGGGAGCAGCTCCTGTAGTCACAGGTGGCTGACATGGGCAGCTTTATTACAGACACTTCATCCCTGCTAAACTTACTGTGCTGATATAAATACCATGCTTAAATCATTAAGAGAGAAGAATGTTTTCCCTTCAGCTAAAAAAAAAAATAGCATATCAACAGCAAATGAACTCACCGCTCTATGATTCACTCGTTAAGTGTCATTAAACTTGGCCTGTAATTACGCAGATACTAATGAGAACAGCCCTGTCACACCACTTCAGTTGTGCAGTGGGACTTTAAAACTCACATTGAAAAAAAAAAAAACACCTCACATTGAACGTGCTGAAAGTTGAGGATTTTTAAGGAGCAATCACCCAGAGCTCTCTTGGGGTTTTTTCAAGGGGCACCATTCTCTTAAAATGTCTTGCAGACATGGATGGGTTGAAGTTTGGGATGACAAACCATCCACCTGTCCAGTCTTCCAAGACACTGCTCAGAGCAAAGCTTGAGATGGGTGTGGAGAACACTAGAGATAGTAGGATCCTCCTAAAATTAAAGCAAAACCTTCACCCAGGAATATACACACGTTATGTCATGCTTTTTTTGACAACAGTGACTTTTTTGTAATAAAATACACACAAAACTTGCCATTTTAAAGTATAAAATTTAGCTTGCCTCCCCAGGGCAGTAAGCAGCATGTCAGTCCCATAATCTGAAGGTCTTGAGTTAAAGTATGCAATGCAGGGACATTAAGTACATTCACGGCGTTGTACAACCATTGTCATTGTCTAGTTTCAGAACTTTGTAATCACCCCGAAAGGAAACCCCGTATCTGTTAAGCCAGGAGTCCCCAAACCTCCGACACTGGCCTTGAAAGGACCAGGACTCTGGGAGAGATGAACAGCGAGTAGAAGGTGAACAACAAGTGAAAGGGCCGCCTATCAGCGCGCTCCTGCTGGGTTCTAATACCACTAGTGATCGGCAGAAGGCAAAGCTTTGGTCTCCACTTCCCTCTGCTGCTCTCCATTTCAAACCTATCCTCCAACAATCTCCTGCAAAACAAGTAACTCTTACACTTGGAGGACCGATCTTCAGCTAAACCAGTCCCTGGTGTCAGAAAGGCTGGGGAGCCCTGCATTAAGCCATTACTTCATAGTCTCCTCTCCCCCTGCTATTAGCAACTACTAATCTACTTCCTGTCTGTATGGATTTTCCCATTCTGAGCATTTGGTATAAATGGAATCATAGTCTGGATCTTTTGTGTCTGCCTTCTTGCATTCACACCACGTTCCCAGGGTTCCTCCATGTTGCAGTATATATCAGTGATTCGTTTCTTTTTGTGACAGAGCAGTATTCCATTGCATAAACAGGCCACATTTTATTTATCTATGCCATCATGTTGGGGTTTTTTAATTTAATTAATTATGAGACTCTTTAGCTGACAAGGATAGTGATCCTTTTTGTTTATTGTACTTGAAATCCAAAGCATGGGTCACCCAAGTTGGGTTTTGTGCTTCGAAATTAGTATAATACACAGGTTCAAGCTTAGTGTTGATTCTGGGGTGAATTTCTAGAATTTGTTATCCAACAGCCTCGATACCTTTCCCTATCTAGCATCAACAGCAGTCTAAACCCTAAGCAGTTGCCAATATTTGAAGTATTTCAAATATTCAAGTATTTACATTAGATTCAATAGAGGATGAAATTCTTTAAAATAGACACATGATTCCAGAAATGTAGTAGACATCTACTAGATATGAATTCCCCTTCTTTTATACTTTATTAAAATTATGTGACAAGAATGGCTCTCAAATGAATGTCTTTACCAAGGTTACACAGCAAAGGGTTTCCAGAGACCCCAGCACTCTTCTAAGCACATTCTTTCATTGCACCTCCAGTTTGGGAGGATGAACTGTGTTTCTCAGCCCCTCTTTCCAGTAAAAGGAAGGACAGGACCATCAAGTACAAGGACCCTATAATATCAGGCAGAATGTGAATTCAACTTACAATTATAAGTAAAGGTCTCTTCTGTACCTTGCCCAGAAAGATCATAGACGATGTTACCCACAATGGGCTAGAACTCTGGTTGCAGACACACAAAACATGTGTGCTTAAGAGAGTATGTATGTGCATTAGCATGTGCATGGGTGTGTACACATATCCACAGACTCTCAAGTCAATATAAATGGGATTAGTGATCATTTCATGACTATTCGTGGCTCTTCTCCATCTCATTAAAGTAAGTAATGAGTGATCAACTCATCTAAAATGCAGCGTTAGATTGGACGGCCACCTCATCTTCAACATTGTGCTCAAGCTCTGTATCAGAAGCAGGATTTAAGTACTTTTACTGCTATTGTTTTAAAGGATCCTTGAAAATGTATTCATTTAGAACATGAAATATTCTGTTTGTGATTTTGATCTGACGAGTAAATCAGTAATTAGTTGATGGCACGACAGAGTTTTAATTACGCCCATAATTTACATGTTGTCCTTAATTTGGCAATATACCAAATAGTTTACATTTTTGCAAAATATTGCCTATCTTTGAGGACAAAGATGAAAAAAATAGCTATCACAAGGTTTGCATTATATTACCAGTAATCAAATGAAATTTTTTTTCTTGTAGTCTCCCAAGTCAGCATTTATTAGTGCTGCAAAAAAGGCAAGATTAAAGTCCAACCCAGTCAAAGTGCGCTTCTCTGAGGAAGTCATCATCAACGGCCAAGTGTCGGTGAGTGGACAGTCCCCTACTTTGTGACTCAGAGTCACTGAGACTGGGCCTTTGCACTCAGTCAAAGCCAGTAGTCTCACTAGAAGGATCAATTTGGTACTGGTTATTGAGTTTTCATAAGAGTGGAAAGTGTCAGGATTCTAAAAGCCTTGACAGACCGTTAGGGATCCCTCTATCTCCTCCAACACAGGCAGAATATGAAATCGTCCACTATTTTCTAGAATGTTCTCAGTGTTAGGGCACTCACTGCTTTGCAAAGGAGTCCATTTAATGTGTGGGAACACTCACATTGCTTCATTCATACTGAGTAAAATATGTCTTTTTGAAATTTCTGCGTCTTCCCACTGTGCCAACTAAGTGTTCTTCCATAAAATAGACCATTATATAGTTTGAGAAAAGTATTAAGCTTACATTCCACTAAGTGTTTTTCTTTTCAGGAAAAAAAGTTCTCTGATTCTTCAACAAATCAAAATAGCAAAGAAGGCAACACGCTGGAAAGGTTTTGCTTGTGTAGACAGAATTGCCCAGATCTGCCCAAGGCATGACCTCATTCTCTCAATTGTCACTTCCCATGCCGCAGTCATAAATCCCACTGCCTCTTTCATGCCGTGGTCTGTCCTGCCCATCTCAACTGAGTACGGTCACTTTGGTACAGGATTATAATTGTGATGCAGAATGTATGGGCAACAAGTCAGTGCTGCTTGAAGGCTAGAAGGGTCTAGGCACAGAGGAACTCTGAAGCTCATCTGAAACTTCTGCCTCAGGTTTTTCCAAGCATGAGATTGGGCATATTGAGAAAGAGTGTGATTCTAGATGCTCCTATGGCAGTGCCAGTTCATCCCTGGGCGTAACAGGGCTCGTGAGAGGCAGGACTGCTCGGAGAGCCAACAGTCCCTGTAGTCTCTGCTACTTTGTCATAGGCCTATGCATGGCAGCCTCCTCTACCTTAGTGACTAACCTCTTCACTCCTATCCTTCTTGGGCTCAAAGCACCATTTCTTCTGAATTTGGATCCAGACCTAGTAGGGAGAGTTCATGGAAGCAGATGAGGGGAAAGAAACTCAGATGAAAATAGGCAGTGAACAGACTGTGAGACTCTGACAAATGTCGAAGGCCCTTGTCTGCAGTTCTCTCATATACAAACCAAGGGGTATATGTTACCATGATTGCTGAGTCTCCTCACCCCCATCCCATGAACTTCATGCCCAATTCCATGTACATAACTCAGTGCCACCAGGGGCTCAAAGAACTCGCACAAATGTGCCTCCCCCTCCTCCCACTCTTATCACTCTGGTCTCTCACGACCTCCAATTAAAGAAAACATCCAAAGAAATACGTTTCCATTGTTTACTTTTAATTATGTTTGAAGCTGACATCTCTCTGAGAGTTATTTCTGGATTGGGACCTGCTCATTATAGACTTAAAGACTTACCCTCTCAACACATGGATCCTTTCCCTATATTTTCTTTTTGAGCTTGTGAAACATTCCTAAATGAGTCAAACACAGTTTCACAAAATAATTTACACTTGAAGCTTGTTAGTGATTGTGACTCACTGTCATGACAGCCACCCGGGGCCAACAGCATCACACCACATAGCATCACTGTTGGTCCTCGCTTTGCTCAATTCATCCCGCTTTGCCAAAGGCTGGGCTTGTGCTTCCAAACAGGGAGACTTGAGTCCAAAGGAATGATGTTTACAGTTCGACTTCCCAGTGGGGAATCTTCAGCATCAACAAAACTTATCTGATTAATTTTTTTTTTTGATGAGTGAATGTCTTTTATTTGAATCAGTTGAGCTATTTGTGGCTGGAAAAAAATAGATCTTATTATGAACTTCTTAACTGAGATATGACCAAAGGGACATCTTGATTGGCCTTTGAGATTTCAATTGTTTTCTTATGTCACAATTAGAATAGAGATGTGTTGCCACTGCCGTGAGTAGAGTTCTAATTTGACTGACCTGTGTCATCAACCCCTTTTTGTTGTTAAACAGGAAACAGTTAAAGACAATTCCCTTCTTTTTATGCCAAATGTTTTGAAAGTCTATCTGGAAAATGGACAGACCAAATCATTCCGCTTTGACTGCAGTACCTCCATAAAGGTAAGACAATCTACTGATCTCTGTGCCTGGACACAGGTACAGAGGAAAAGACACACGGTAAGGCCAGTGTGGCAGCCCCTTCTTCCCAAACTGTCTTTCATTTCTGTGGAATGTTTGCTTCCATGTAAGATCATGTGTGAATACTTAATAATCAAACCAAAAACAAATGGATTCAACTGAGACAGTCGCACTCTTTTTATTAACCTCCTGGTGTTAGAAAACAATATAATATGCTATCACGGAAGAAACGCTGGGCTAGTCATTTTCATGCAACTACAGATTAATTAAAATAACATGACTGTCACCAAGAAGCTTTGGCACCCTGCCCAAAGCCAGCATGATTTCTCAGCAATGTTAGCCACCAAGAAGATTAAGATGTTAGGTGTTAATTGAATATCTGCTACTTTGGTGTCCAGCAAAAAAAAAAAAAAAAAACAAGGGGTAGAAGAACGTAAAGGTAACATTTCATTCTAATTGCTGTAACCAATTTCACGGGAACGATGCATAGAAAGTCAGAAACGAGGCACACTTCTGAGAAGGAGGGGTGGCAAGGAGGAGCCAAGAAACACGGTTATTATTGCCGAGCCACAGGTGAGTCTTACATAATTGGCTTAACAACAAAGCATATGGGTTTTTCCCCATGATTCCTTCCTAGAAAAGAAAAGTGCACATTCTTTTTTTAATCAGACAAAAGTATGTTCAGAAATTGATTGCTCCCTAATGTTTCATCAACCTAAAATAGGCTTTGTTCAGATGGCACAGTAAAAATGATTTTATGAGAGCACCAAAAAAGTGCATCGTGATGATCTGTACAATAATCTGTCCAAAGACTATCAACTCTGTGTTAAAAATGTCTATCAATAGTCAACCCCTAATTTTCAGTGTTTAAAATTAATCCGCATGGCCCCTGCACGTGGAAGCATTCCTGCAAAGGCCACTCACTGTGTATTCGCATTGTCATGAATCCAGCACACAGCTTGTTTTGAGTTGCATTAAATGTGTAGCGATTTAGAAGGCAACAGAGCGGACAGTACCAGTAGAATGATGTTGGAACATTAAGTCAGCCTTAAATCATTCCAGATAAAATATGAACTTCTTTCATCCAAGACTGCTAATTATAAATGGTGCTGACTGACAAAGTCCTTTTCCTTTTATTCCTATATAATACCAACTGATGGCGAGATATTCATCTCTTTATTGATCCACTAAACCAGGGGTTGGCACCCGTTTTCTGCAAAGGGCTGAGTAGTGGCTATTTTCGGCTCTCTTGGGGGCTTCGTTTTGTTGTTGCGTTGTGAAAGCGGCCGCAGGCAGGAGTCCTCGACACCATGCTCAGGTTCAGTAACTCACTTGAAGGACTCTCAGAATTCAGCCATCTGCTCTCCTCGCGGTCGTGGTGCATTCCAGCAAAAGGTGACAGAAGGAGATCAGTAATGGGTGAAGGTGCCCAGGTTGGAGCCAGGTGGGGCTGGATGCAGAGCCTTCCAGTGCTCCTTCCAGGTGGATGCAGACAAACAGCTCCTAAATCTCCCAGAAATGGTGTGTGCCAATAGTCACAGAGTACTGCCAGGCAAGAAAGCGCACCTCAACCTTGCTGTCCAGAGTTTTTGTTTGGGGGTGGCCACATAGACACAACTGATCACCTCCCTGGCCTAACCTGAGCAACCAGACCCTCCAGAGGCTAAGCTGATACTGCATCGCCCGAAAATCCATCTCATGAATCACATTGTTATCTTAGACCACGGCAGGACGTTCTAAGACGTTACTTCCCAAGAGCAAGAGCCAAAGGCCACATATTTCTTTAGGTGGGGGCTACTCTGTTACCACACAGACAATATGTGGCCAAAAGTCGTGGCCAGGTATACCATGGGCCGCTATTATCAGGCTCAAAACTAACCCACAGAACTATACTACTGTCTTACTCACTTTGTTGCTTCTGGAATGTGGTACCCGTCACACAACTTAAAGGAGGAAAGGTATATTTTAGCTCACAGATTCAGAAATTCTCAGTTCATTCACAGGTGTTTAGCAAAGGTGGAAGGGCTTGGCAGAGGGCCTAGCTGGAAAAAAAAAAAAAAACCTGTTCATCCATGGCAGACAGGAAGCAGAGACAGTGAGGAAAGGTGGACCGAGGATGTGCCCTTCCAAGTCACATTCTAGTGATGTGCCCCTTCTGGCTCAAGCCCCAGTGACCCACCCCTTCTGACCAGGCCCCACCTCTTAACAGCATAGGAAATCAATGAATTAACTCCCATGATTCCATCACCTTGCAAACATGAGGCCTTTGCGGAATATGGCAGATCCAAACCATAACAGCTACCACCTTTCTCTTTCATACAATAGCCTCATTATGTGATCCATGTTCCACCTGCTGCTCAGTCGGCCGCCACTGGGTCCCTCTACCCCACCCAAAGCTATGGGCGAAGATTTGAGTGCATTTCTTAACAGAAACTAACCTAAATTTAAGAAAACTCTGTTGTTAATTCCCTCTGGCCTCTTTATTATAGGAACCCACACTACACTGAGTTTGATTTCCCCGAGGATCGCGGGTGACAATGAGAAGACAGGGAGTGATGCAAAGAGTACCACATCAAATTGAAGTTATCATATCTTGAACCTAGCAGCCTTATTACCACAATAGACCTGGCTGGTAGGCGTAAAATAGAAATAGTACAGTTATGAAAGGAATATGACACTGTTTAATAAAAATTGCCAAATTCTTGCTACAGAGTTACAATGGGGAAAACTTTAGCTATCGATTTTCCAGTGTCCTCCCTGGTGGGTGAGAAGAAGGTTTTAGAAAGTGTGTGTTGCCACACAAAGGCTGGTTTTATTTTCTCTTTCCTGGGTCTTGCACGGAAATTACAAAGGAGAGATTTGTTTTACAGAATTTAACGTGGTCCAGCTGTTAGATGATTTTTCTTCTGGGGTTGAGTGGGTAGATATGGGAGCTTTGTTTTAATAGGATCTGAGGAAATTTAACAAGAGCTACAGAGAAGAATCAAATAGCTGAAAATTCAGTAAAGGAACTTTTTATATACAGCAGGGTTTCACTCCCTCAACACTGTTGAGATTTTATACCAGATAATTCTTTGCCCTAAGGTTGTCACGCATTGTAAGATGTTTAGCAGCATTCCTGGCCTCTAAACATTTGAATCCAGTATCACTCCCAACCTCATTTTGATAACCAAAAACGTTTCCAGAAATTTCTAAGTGTTGCTGTGCAGCAATATTTCCCCAGTTTAGAACCACTAATTTACAAGATTTTTAGCACCTGAATATAAATCATCTAGAAGAGGGATCATTTCCTACTTTTCAAGTACATAATTACTTTTGTATTGCAATAAATGTGTAGATTTGCATATGGGGCACTTGATTATAAATGTTTAATTCCATTAAAAAATTACCGACAAATCTTGCCCAATTCACCTTCTCCAGGCATGTAAAATTAATATATATTTTACGGTGTCCTAAATCTTTGCAAAACAGTGTTACAATAAATGTTTTCTACTCATGAACTCAATTTCATACCCATTCCAAGGTAGGCATTTTTACACCCTACATTTAAAGACTGGGAAATTAAGGTACTTTGAGATTAAATAACTTGCCCATCCCTCCCCCACCCCCCCCAAAAAAACCCCACTGGTGATGGAGTAGTATAGCTGGGATTACAAACTAGATTGTCTCCAGAGCCCACAGTCCTCACCACCACCACTCTGTTCTTTCTTTCAGAAGTAGAGGCCTGAGGCCCCCAAGCCAGTAGGGAGAGGGCCAGAAGGCAGATAGTTCAGACTTCACAGGCCACTGCTTAACCCGGTTGATGTGGTGCACAAGACTGAATCAAGCATTACTGTGTCCCAATAAAACTTTATTTACAAAAACAGGTGGTGGGTTAAATTTGGCATGCCAGTCCCTGGGGTAAATCACTTTCAGAGCTTGTTTAATCACTGCCTCATTTAGAAGAAAGGAAACTTGAGCTGACTACACTGCGTCGTCTATTGCCAACATTTCTTATTTAAGACCTTACGAGATAGGTAAGCTCCTCTTCCAGATATTTGCCTTGTTATGTCTCTGTTTTGAACTCTATAGGGAATTTGGGTGGTGGGGGTTGCCAAGGGAAGGAAGGTTGTGAAGCCCAAGTATGGTAACACTTTCTGGTCATGGTAGGCGCCACCCAAGAGCAGCCTGGAGTTTGATCTCATCATATCAATGTTTCCTCTGTAAGGATGTCATCTTAACCCTTCAAGAGAAGCTGTCCATCAAAGGCATTGAGCACTTCTCCCTCATGCTGGAGCAGAGGACAGAAGGGGCGGGAACCAAGCTGCTCTTGCTTCATGAACAGGAGACACTGACTCAGGTCTGTGAGATAGTACCCTCAAGGGTGATGTTGCTGGTGACAGTACTCAAGCAGTCCCAAACTGCCCCTTCCCCTCACTCTTTCCATGGTCATGACTACATTTCCCCTGGACATTCATAATGCGTTTTACACTTCAGGGTGATGGTCCACTTTGTGCCACTCTTTTATAGACTGTCAGTTGGTCTCCCGAACAGATGTGTCATTCAAATACTCAGCAGCTACACATTGGAAATACAGCTCTGCCAGATGATATTCTACATTATTACAATGATTTGTTTACCCCTTTCAATCCCTGATCTCTATAAATTATTAAAATCAAATGACTTCTGAGAGTATATAAAATAAGCCAAAATCAGACTTTGTTTTCAATTCAGCATGCATGCTTAAGATTCTTTTGGGAAGCCTGAAATCTCTGCCCCAGTCCTGCCCGCTATAAATACGTGATCTACCAATGTGTCCCAGTTCCTGGTTACCAAGATGCCACCCCCATCTGTTCTCTGGGGAGACAAGCAGGCTGCTTGGCTGTGGAATTAGATGTAGCACCCTCACTTATCCTCTAATTCCACACGAGCTGTCTTTATGGGCTGTCTGAGACATGTCAACAACTTCACCTTCCATAGGAGAGTTTAGTGATGAGAGAACTTCAGAGAGAGATCATGAGAGAATACCAGCAGATGGATGGACGGCAGAAAGTGACCTCACACTAAAGTGTTTCTTGGCTGTGACATACTTAAAAATTTGTGTCGCACGCATCAGGTCCTGCCAAGTATCGCTCTTTCTCTTGACTTCAATTCAATGTAATGAATTAGAAGGCTGCCACTTGTGTTGATTTATATTCTGTCTATCTCAACTTGACCTATGATTTCTATCAGGCTTGAATCTACCTATACATATTTCACATCACTCCTAATGATTGTGCGTTATTTTAACCTGTGCCAAAGCCTTCTTGGAAATGGATGACTGATTTCCTAGGCTTTACACAGCATAGAATCTCTCCCGTCAGAGTTCAGTGGCTGCATCTGAGTTCCCCAGAAGCAGGTGTGAATGCGTAGGTTTTATTTGGGAGCAGACTTCAGGAAGTTTAGAAAGAGGAAGTGGAAATGGGAAAAGTTGAGAGGCCAATAAAGAATTTAGGAAGCCAGTTTCCCCTATGGTCAACAGGAGCCCAATCCTATTGGGAGGATTGAATACACATGTCAGAGGTGTACCATCTGACGGGTGTGGTCTCTGGGGCATTTGTCCCCCAACACATAGTCTGCTGTCAGGACAGACAGGCACTCCTGGTTGTCCAGGTTTACTTTGTACTGGCACCTGGTGCCAGGTATTTATAGTAAATAGCTTTTCACCTGTAACACTTAGTACAAGGCAGTGCGGGTAGACAGCTAGCTCCTATGAGTTGAAAGAAAACCCCACTGCCTTATCTTCCTGTGTACCCTTCCTCTCCAGTATCTGATTGATGAGAACAAGGATTCTTTAAAAGTTTCTTCTGATACTAGTTAATCAAAATATAAGAAAATGGATTTAAATATTCTGAAAAAACTAGACATTTGAAATCAATGTAACACAGTTATTATCATTTCTGAGCAGGATAAAAATTGTTGTCATGTGAATATATGGATGTATTTCTATGGTCCTGCGGTGGGTTATCACTTCTCCTTCCCTCGCCTGCTTTCCTTCTCCCAGAAGTAGTTATATAAAAAGACCATTGCATGCAAACCCTTCTCCTAGGGCCTGCTACTGGACAGCCCCATCTAGGTTCCAAGGTAAGGTGCCCTTTGCAGGGAAGGAATATCCATGTATGATAACTACTAAAACAACATTCACTGCTTCCTTCCTTAGTGTTGCAAAAAACCTGACTTTGCTTTTGTGTCCCTCGGCCATTTCTTAGTCAGCACTGATGGTTCTTGTGTGATGGGTCTGTCCTTGCAGGTGACGCAGAGGCCCAGCTCCCATAAAATGAGGTGTCTTTTCCGAATTAGCTTTGTCCCAAAGGATCCAATTGACCTGTTAAGAAGAGATCCAGTTGCTTTTGAGTATCTCTATGTTCAGGTATGTGGAAATGTGGATGTGTTTTATATGACTGTTGTGAGCCAAATTAAATTGGGTTTTTATCCCCATTATATTACTATGTATAGGTGCAATATATAAAGTTAATATTGATCTTGAATGTTTTGTGCACATACATATCGTGGCAAAGTTACAAATCCTTCCCTTTTCCTTTTTCAATCCTCCCACTTCCTCCCCCTTCCCTCCACTTCTCATTTCTCCTCACATTAAGTTCTATGAAATAATTGTGATCTGGGATCTGGGTTTCTCCTATCAGAGAAACCATTCAATATTTCACCTTCTGCTTCTGACTCACTTCACTAAGCATTGTGGTCTCAAGTTGCCTCCACTTACCTACAAAATCCTCCAACCTGTCTGTCTTTATAGATGCACAGTATTCAACTGTGTATATATACCACAATTTGTGTATCCATTGGTCTGCTGATGGGTATTTTGGGGACTTCCACATTTTAGCTATTGTTAGTTGTGCTGCTATGAACATAGGTATACATGTGTCTCTGTTATGTGTTGTTTTTAACTCTTTTAGAAAATTTCCCAAAAGAGCTATTGCTGGATCGAAGGGGATATTTATTTCCAGTCTTTTGAGAGACTTCCATGCTGCTTTCCATAGTGGTTGTACCAGGTTACATTCCCACCAGCAATTCAGGCGGGTTCCTTTCTCCCCACAGCCTCGCCAGCACTGATTGCTGTTTGTGTTCTTGACATAGGTCAATCTCTCTGGAGTTAGATGCTATCTTAGTGATGTTTTGATTTGCATTTTTCTTATGGCTAAGGATGTTGAACATCTTTTCATGTATTTATTGGCCATTTGAGTGTACTCATCTGTGAACTGCCTATTCATTTCTTTTGCCCATTTTTCGATAGGGTCTTTGATTTTGAGGGGCTTTGCTTTTCTTCAGTTCCCTGTATATTCTGGTTGTGAGCCTCCTGAGGTATTGGTGAATATTTTTCTCATTCTATCAGTTCTCTCTTTACACTGTTAATAATTTCCTTTGTTGTGCGAAACTTTTTAATTTGACGTAATTCCATTTGCTAATAATGGGGGCTATTTCTTTTGATTTTGGTGTCTTATAAAGAAAGTCTTTGCCTACACCTCCATCTTTTAGATATTTGCCTAATTTGTCTTCCAGAAGATGCAGTGTTTCAGTTTTAATATCTAGATCTTTGATCCGCTTTGATTTCATTTTGGTGCATGGTGACAGGTGTCTAGACTCATTCTTCTGCATGTGGGTGTCCAATTTTTCTCAGGCTTTAGGTGGAGTTCTTCTTTCTCTTTGTCTTCCATCCTAAGCTCAATGAAGTACAAAATGGTCATGTGGTGCTCATTTTTCTTCTTACATATGATTTTGTGGTGAAGATGAATGGTCATCTATACTTTTCACCTGGATTCACTAAATGTTAATATTTTGCCACATCTACTTGATTTTACTGTGGGTACATGTTCTCTATGTGTCTCCCTACAGAACTATGCATGCACATAATTTTTTTTCTAAATCACATAGCACTTAGTAACCAAAATCATGTATGCTTACTCCTAAAAACAGTGCAGATTTACCTAGCAATGAGAATATTTTCTTATATAACCATTGTATCACTGACAAAATCAAGAAATTTAGGATTAGGGGTAAGTCTAGCACGTACAAGGCCATGGATTCAATCTTCAGTAGAGGAAGGAAGGAAGGGAGGGAGGGAGGGAAGGAAGGAAAGAAGAGAAAAGTAAAATTTAACATTGAAGCATTTCTATTGTCTCATCTGTAGTCCACATTCAAATCATACCTATTATGCCCCAAATGTCCTTTATCAGTTTTTTAGAAAAGAACCTACTGCAGAATCTCATTTGCATTTAGCTGGCTTATCCCTTTAAGCATCTGAAATATGGAATATGCCTCAGCCTTTCTTTGATTTTCATGAACTTGAGAGTTTTGAAGAGCCATGATTAGCTTTTTCATAGACATCTCTCAATTTGAGTTTCTCCAATGTTTTCTGATAATTAGGTTGAAGTTAAACATTTTGGAAAAAACAATCTGAGTGACTTTGTCGCCTCATTGTGTCACTTCAGGAGGCACATGGTGGCAGTAGATCCCCTTATTGGAAAGTCTAACTGTAACTCTTAGATGGCGACTTCCAAATTGATTTTCCCAAGTTACACTCATCCTTTTGTACTTAATAAGTGATTTGTGGAGAGTCACTTTGCAACTTTTCATTATTTTATACCTCATCAAACTTTTACCTACCAGCTTTAGTATTAATTGATGACACTTGCCTAAATCAATTATTATGATGATGGTTAAAATGTGTCTAACTCCATTATTCCTTCCTCATTAATTGACATGACACTGCAAAAATTTCTCTTCTCCTTTATTATTTATTTACTGCTTATACTGTTTGAGTGATAAAACTTTAAGAGAAACTAGTAAGTTTATTCTAGACTATTTCAGTGTTCTTCAACCTTTTTGGACACCAGGGACCAGTTTAGTTGAAGACCAAGTTGGGGGGCGGCGGCACATGTTAGTCCATAGGTTGTTAGAAGATAGCTTTGAAATGGGAGCAGCAGCAGAAGAGGAACTGGGGGGCAAAGCACAGCCACCTGTCAGTCAAATAGCGTCATTAGAGCCTAATAGGAGCACGCTGACAGTAGGCGGAGCTTCACTAGCTGCTCACCTCTTGCTCGATGCTTATTTTTCCTGGCCACCAGGTCCTTCCAAGTCCACAGACTGGCACCAACCTGAAACCTGGGGTTTGGAGACCCTGAGATTTGGGGAAACACAACATAGTCTGTAGCACTCGTTTTAATCAAGTTACTTGCTTTTAGTTATTGTGGTTGCTGCTATTTATTGAATAATAGGAGTTCCTAATTCTAGGTAGGAACCCCTTATTAGATATATTTTCTCTCATTCTGTAACTCATTTTTACATTCTGGTTTTTGCTGCACAGAAGTTTTTAAGATGGCTGTAATCCCATCTGTCTATTTTTTGCCTTTGTTTTTTATGCTTTTGGTACCTTACCCGTGAAATCATTGTAATCTCATGAGAGCCCCCTTGTTTTCATCTAATGGTTTTCTATTTAAATTTTTATGGCCAGGTCTTTATTTCACTTTTAGTTAATTTTTGTCCGGATGCCCTTCCTTGTATCCTTGGTTATGACATGCCTCTCCCGACCCCACAAAGACTATCAAAGCCTGAAGATTCTGAAATCCTTTGTATATTAGTGTAGGACCGCTATGTGGACTCCGCAATCCTCCCATATGCTTTGTCAACTCTACATGACTTATGTTACGTAATATAATGTAAATGCAGTGCAAGTACTTGTACTCTGTTTTTAGGGAATAATGACAATTATTCAAAATGTATGTTCATTTTCAGTGCAAGTGTCTTTTTTTCCCAAATATTTTTCATCTGCCTTTGGCTAAATCTAGGGATGTGGAACCCACAATCCTGGCAGTCCAACTGTCTATGGAGTCAGATAAAAGCCCATCTTCATGTCTTTGTAGATGAATGTCAACTTTTCCCAGCACTGTTTCTCAAAGTGACTATCCTTCCCCTCATTATTCGTCTCAGCAACCTTGTTAAGACCAGTTTGTCTGGGCCTGGTGGTACCTGTAATCCTAGCACCCTGAGAGGCTGAGGCAAGAGGATGGCAAGTCCAAGCCTCTCCTGGACAACTTAGCAAGATCCTATCTCAAAATCAGACGAAAATATGGGCTGGGGATATAGCCAAGTTCAAAGACTCTGGACTTGGAAAAAAATTAGTTTGACCATAACACAAGGATCTGTGTTACCAGTTTCTACTGTTCCTTTTGTATGTCTATCTTTATGCTGGTGCCACACTCTTCGGATTGATGTAGGTTTATAATCAGGAGAGGCCTTCAATTTTGCTCTTCTTTTTAAAAATTATTTGGGCTATCTGAGTACCTTGAGATTTTGTGTGAATTTGAGGATTTTCAAATTTTTAATGAAGTACTAGAGATTGAACTCAGGGCCTTCACACTGGGGTCCATCTCATTTCTATTTTCAAGACACGGTCTCAATGAATCACCCAGACTGGAGTCAATCTTGAAGTCTTCCTGTCTCAGCCTCCCAGAGTGGATAGACTTCTACTTTTAAATTTTTTTCAGTTGCCTTTAGGATATAAAAACACAATGGATTTTCTTTTGTTTCTGATGGTGGTGATATTGGGTATTGAATCCAAAGCCTTCACACTTAGCTGTACCTCCTGATCTTTTTATTTTTGATTTCGACACGGGTTCTTACTAAGTTGCTCAGACTGGGCTCAAACTTGCCATCCTTCTCCCTCAGCCTCCTAGAGTGCTGCGATTACAGACACGTGCAACAGACTTTTGAGTGTTAACTTTGTATCCTGTAATTTTGCTGAATGCAAGTATTAGTTGTAAAAGGTTTATGAAGAACCTTCAGGGCTTTCCCTGTGAACGATGATGTCATCTGTGAAGACATGATTTCCTTCCTTTCCAGTTTGAGCAACTTTTGATTCCCTTTTCTTGCCTAATTGTTCTGCCTGGGATCCCCAGTTCTGGGCTGCTAAGAAATAATGGGGGCGAGAGTCATACCTTGTTCCTGATCTTACAGGAAAGACTTTTATGTTTCAATTGAGTATGATGTTAGAGGTGAGCTTGTGCAATGTGACTTTTATTTTGGGGAGGAATTATTTGAGACAGGGTCTCACTGTATAATCCAGGCTGGTCCTCAACTCACTATGTGGCCCAGGCTGGCCTTGAACTCAGGGCAACCATCTTGCAGTGTGTTTCCACTCCAAATAGTGAGACTGTCATGTTTTGGGGTTTTTTTTTTTCCTTTTTTTAATTTAAAACTGAGAACTGCCCCAGGGCTCGCTCACTACGGCTAAGACCATAGTTGTGTTTATTGCTCATCAGCTGCAAAGAGTTACAGGTTCCGGTCAGTGCAGAGCTGTAGACAGTGAGGTGATTCAGTGGTCATTCTCTGTAATTATACGCTACCCAGTAGCAGGATGGGGCTTTATACTCATTTGGTTCTATGGCTCCTCAAATATCACAGATCCACTGTATTTAAGTGTGTATGTGTGGTACTGGGGGCTGAACCCAGGGCCTTCACTCTGAGCTACTTCCTTAGCCTGTTTTTGTTTATTTGCGATAGGGTCTTGTTAAGTCATAAATTGGCCGAGGCTGGGATATGACTGCCATTTGGCTGTGACTTCTGTTACCTCACTGATTGCCAGGATTAACTGGCCCAAACTGGGCTCCAATTTGTGATCCCCCTGCCTCAGCCTCCCAGAGTGCTAGGACTACAGGTGTGCACCACCACTCCTGACTCACTGCCTTTACAAAAGAACGATAAGGTTGTGTTTGTGCTTCGGAGGGGAGACCTTGCAAGCACACAAAGCAGTATTGCTAAACCCAAGTCTGTACAAAGGTGTGTGTGCTCACATCTAACATGTGGAGCTTTTGCCTATTTGAAAGACACTTCTTTCATACCTGTGGGACTGGCCTCTGGACAGGAAAATCATCCGAAGATGTTACTGAGGGACTACGAGAAAAAGACGGATGATGTTCCTGCTTTTCCCACCTGGAATGCTGCAGGGGTGGGGGATTAACTCCCTCTTCAAGGGATGCTGGCCAGGGAGATGGGTAACCATCTAGGGTGGGTGACAGAGACCAAAATCAAGCTACTAGATCATGTCATATATCCTCCACTAAGAACAGGAAGATTTCTTTGCCTGTGACAACCCACTTGGAAGTACCTGTATTACAGAACGTGTGGGGTTCTAAAAGAGCATCTGATCTGCAGAGGTGCCTGGGTGCCCAAGTCAACTTCAAGGTACCAAAAAGAGGCGATGAAATTAGCCCCGAGAACAAAAGAGTAAGCAGAAGCTACAGCTATCACTTTCCAAAACAAAATCAATTTAACTTAGCAGGCTCCTAATGAAGATAGTCACCACTGACTAGATGAAGCGTGATGATGAAAACAGAGATTTCAGCAGCGATAATAACTATTAATCTCCTGGTTGTTAATGGACCATGCGGTCTTTTACAGATTTTAATATTAACAGCAGACTCTAATAATCTAGATTTTCCTAGTTCATAATAATAATGGGCTCTGCTGACAGTATTCTGTCCACTAGCTATTGAAAAAAAGAAGATTTCTACACCACTTAATAAACAGGATAGGCCCTAAGAGGTTCCCAAAGTTTTGCAAACACTGTAGCAATATTGGTTTTCTTTTTTGCGTGTGGTATGTTCATTATAAATGAACCTTTTGTAGGCCTAATGTGGAACCTGCTAAGACAGGGGTCCCCAACCTGCAGGCTATGAGTCAGTAGTGGTCTTGGCCATGGAAGGACCAGGTGGCCAGGACAGGTGAGTGCTGAGCAGGAGGTAAGCAGAGAGCGCAGCTCTGCCTTCCGTCAGCTCGTTCCTATCAGGTTTAATGCCACTACTGGTTGACAAAAGGTGCAGCTTCACTCCCTAGTTCTGCTGCCGCTCCCCATTTCAAAGCTGTCCCCCTACAACCTACCACAGAACAAGTATCCTCCACACCCCTATCCTTGAGACAGTGGCCTTCAACTAGACTGGTTCTTCATGTCAAAAGAGTTGGAGACTACTGTGCCAAGACTCCATTTAGCGAAACAGTGACTCCCATTCGCTTGTGAAATGTATTTTAAGTAACAAATTTGCGACTAATAAAGCATGAGTAATACCAATATATATATATATATATATATATATATATATATATATATATATATATATATATTTCAGATTTCACACTAATTCTCCAAGATTGGTCTAAATTAATTATGTAATATAATTAAGTGACTAATCCCCTTGTCAAAAAATTCACCCAGAAGTCTAGTTAAATACAGGGTAAAACAGGCAAGAGAAAGAATGGTCCCAGCCATGACTCCTAGGAGAAGTAATCTTGGTGAGTCTTTTTTATAAAGCACTTTCCTTTTTTTTTTTTTAAAGCATCCTTACAGGCATCCTGGCAACCTTTCAAGTTATTTGTTACCTCTCAAGTGAGAGTTCACCCATTTTTCATACAAGAAAACTAAGACTTCCTTGTCACTTTGACAAGAAATGTATGTGCACAAAATGCTCAACTCGATTGTAAACCTTAAATTCTGCACTTGTACATATCAATAAAATGGGGGGAAAATAAAGAAAACTAAGACTTGAAGGAAAGGAAATGCCATGGCCATCTGTCCACGTGATGACATGGGAGAGTGTTGATCCCTGAGGAGGGTCCTGTTCCAAGGGCTTTACACTGTTCCTTTAGTCATCACCACCACCCTGTGATTTATTTATTGAAAGGGAAACTAAGGCACTGACAAGTCAGGAAGTTACCGGAAGTCACACCCTCTATGAAGCGGACGAGCAAATTTGGAACCTAGTGTTCCAGTGCCAACAGTCCCACTCCCGAAGCGACATTATGCTATCAGAGCTTTGCCAGCTCAGCTGCAGCACCTGTGTTTGCAAATTTCATCCCTAAATTCCTAATTAGCAGTTGACAGAGCCTAGAATCAAGCCTGGGCTTTGGTCTCTAAATTCTGTGCAAAAATCCTCTGTTTCGCATCCATTAGCAGTCATTAAAGAAAATGACTTACCAAAATGGTTTACCAAAAACAGATTCAAGTACCTGTTCCTGGCACTGTGCCTAGTGGCTTCTGAGCTCCAGCCCTCCTAGGACTCTGTACAGTAGCCCCTGACTAGCTATTAACCGCTTAGAGCTCAAACCTAAACACAGAAATGTCTGGGAAACGCTAGACAAGAGAAATAAAATGGCAGCCTGCATTGCTTCCCAGGCTGCCCAGTCAGGCCATCTGGCTCCTGCCTCATGACGGACCCACTTCGAACAAGCTAGCCTTCAGAGTTCACAGGAAGGCTACACCCCCCACACACACACACACACACACACATTGTGGTGCAGATCTGGAATCCCGCTGGGAAATTGAGGCAGCAGGATCCCAAGTTCGAGCCCAGCCTGGGAAACTTAGCAATTTAACAAGACCTTATGTCAAAAATAAAATTAAAGATGGGCTAGGAGTGTAGCTCAGTGTGAAGGCCTTGAGTGCAGAGCATGCACTGTACGTAGTACCCACAGAGCATGTGTAGAAAAGGCAAAGTGTACGTAACCCATACGGTAGCCAGACTTGGTGACCCAGGACTACAATTCCAGTACTGTGGGAGGCTGAGGCAGGAGGGTGGCAAGTTCAAGCCCACCTGCAAGTAAGGAAGACGTTGTCTCAAAATAAAAATTTTGAAAAAGACTGTGGTTGTAGCTCAGCATGAAGGCCCAGTGTTCAATCCCAGTATTGAAAAAAAGGGGGGGGGGGCACACAGGAGTTCATGATCCCATTTTAGTAGAACCCATATGGAAAGTGATCACAAGCATATGCTTCTTGAAAGGGGCAAGCAGACCCTGACATAAAGAAGGATGTGAGACAGGTACTAAATGTATTTCCTAACCCAAGAACCCGGTCTCCCATCGCAAAAAGGAGAAAGCGCATGTAGAGGCTGCTTCCGCGCAGCTGGCTCCCCCTCCGACGCTTAGCTCGCTGCTTTGCCCCCAGTGAGGCAGCAAGAACCCTCCTCCAAGGTCAGTCTTGTGGTCGTTGTAGGACTTGACGAGTGTGGCATACTCTCAGCCACTCTCGCTTGCCCTCCCTCTCCCCATCCCTTCTCATTCCCACAAAATCTGCTTCCCTGGTGCCTTTCACTTATCTTTTGTTTTGCTCTTTACGCTATTATCTTTTGGGGTTTTCATAGAAGAGAAACCATGTGACATTTTCCCTCCTGTGTCTTTCACTTAGCATGACGGTCCTTCTCTGTGACAAGTACTTGTGGAACTTCCCAACAAACTCTGTGAGTTAGGTTTCTCCACTTTATAGATGAACAAGCACTGAGAGACTTGGAACGACTCCGGTAGATTTAGTTACACGTTTAAAGGAATGGGCAGCGGCCACTAAAATGAACGGGGGATTTTAATAGCTGCCCTTTACAGAGAGGACCAAGGCACTGGACAGAGCACAGAAATGACCTTGCGTCTCATCTGATCCTCGAGCCACTCCAGTGAGGTAGCTCATATGAATCCCCATTGCAGGGATGAGAGAACTGAGGCTGCAATGTTCACGTGAATACTACGAGGTAGCCACTGGTAAAGCCACAACTGCCAGGCATGTAGGTATGTGAGAGGAGGGGGATGTGGGGGGAAAGAGGCGAATCCCACACATGATGACAGCAGTTAACATGGAACAGCACTTCCCTTTTAGGGGGTCCTCTCCTAGGGGATTTACGTTACTATAGTTCATTCCATCATCGTCACCATCCTGTGATTACAAAGCATCATTTATTCAACTTACAGAAGGGGAAACTGAGGCCGTGGCAAGTAAGGAGCTTGCGCCGGGTCATTCTCGCAATGAAGTGGAAAAACACATTTGGAACCTAGGATTTTGACAGCCCCACTCCCAAGGACACACTATGTTACCAGAGCTTCGCGGCCTCTGCTGCGGCACCTGTGTTTGGAAATTTCATCCCTAAATTCCTAATTATTTTTACAAAAAGCTAAATATTTAAATAACAGCTTGTCGATGAATGTTAAATGTTTTGTGTGGTCTCTGTGTTTGTGCGTGCAATTAAATACTGACTCGGTTCCAAGCAGCACGGTGCAAATGTTTCCAAGTTTAGCCTCCTTGCCTTTGAAGGGAAGGTTGAAACACTGGGGGAATGAATGCACGTCACCTGTTCCTTGGAGGTACGCGGGGCAGGCGGCCCATTAGCTGATGCGCTGCGCCCTCTGCTGGTCTCTTCTCAGAGTTGCAACGACGTCGTCCAGGAGCGCTTTGGGCCTGAGCTGAAATACGACATAGCCTTGCGGCTGGCCGCGTTACAAATGTATATCGCCACTGTCACCACCAAGCAGACGCAGAAAATCTCCCTCAAATACATTGAGTAAGTGTTGGCTCTCGGCGCCACTTGAGACAGAGAGTTGCTGCCTCCTGCCCGCCCACACATACCTTTAGTCTTTGTTTCTCTTTCCAAAATTGTTCTCGTTTGTTCATCGGAGATAAAAGGTATGAACATCACATGCCTTTGATGTGGACGGGTTCCATTTCTTATGTAATCTGCCTTTAGAACATTGTATAGAGTGTCCCCAAATTTATTAATTTCTCCTGTGTGTGGCGGCTTTGGGGATGCTCTGCATCTTGAATTTAGGACTTGCCTACTTTTTCTCATACTATCAGTTTTATTCAAATAGTATGACAGATGTATCGTGAGCAAAAAAATGTTTTTATATTATATTTTCTATTTTTATATGTATGGCAACCTTTGGGATATCCTGTAGTTAAACCCAGGGGTCATGTTGAAAGTACTGTGTCCCTTTTCAAATTCCTAAAGGGACTCGGTTCCAAACCAAACTTTAGCACCAGCTCTTTTCAGACATTAGCGTGTTTAATGCTTAAACATGTGAAACCCATTTTTATAAATGAGAAAACTGAGGCATAGCCTGATTAAATAATTTGCCCCAGCCATCAAGCTGTTCAATGGAGGGAGTAGGATTTGAACTCCAGGAGACTCCTAGTTTTGCCACAGTTTGCATGATGAGCCGAGACACCTGTGTTTAGAATGTCTTCATAGGCCAAAGCTACTTTTTGGATGGTCACCATGAGTATCAAAAGTAACAATCACAATTGGAGAACATGGTATCTGTAGACAAGAGGTGTGAAGTAACTGGAAAGGGTGATGTGAGAAGTTTGCATGGTGAATGGCCTCTTATTTGGAAACTGTGAATGCCATGTCACCACGCCAGGAGATCTCTTTGGCCAGGGAAGATCTCTGTGTTCTTGAAAAAAAAAAAGGCCTTTTGTTGATGAAACTATTTACAGGTTCTCCTTCAAAAGAAAGCTCTTCCTCCTGGCAGGTGGCTCACTAGCCTGAAGCAACCACCACTTGGTCCATCCGTGCAGTGCCTTATGCTAAGCAAAAGGAAACCATGTATTTCAGAGTTCACAGCCGGCTGAAGCCCTCTCTCCATGGAAGGTTAAAAGCCTGGGATTCCCCCACCTCCAAAAGATACCCAAACTAATTACAGTCCTGCCTTCCATACAAGTGCCCCATGCGCTGCCAGGGCACCATGTTTACACACTGGGGGTGGGTTAGGGGGGCAACGTGGTGCTTCAATGAGCCAGTGGCATTGAGGATTGGATGTCCCATTTACCGACTTCAGTGTCACTGTTCTGGTAACTCTGCTCACCTGCTGGTACCTCAGGACAAATCCTCCTGTGCCATTTGAGTCTCAGGCCATGCCGCTCACCTGACTGATCTCTTTTTCACTTGTCACACAGGCTTAGCACCTGTAGTCTGGAAGAAACACACCTTGCAAAGGTATCTTACACTCAACTAGACACACATTTCTCTCTTCCCCTCTGCTTTCTAAAGTTCTTAGGGACAGATGGCACTGGCTGCCATTTGAGAAGGTAGCCTGCACAACCTGAGCAGATTTCTAGACAATTAAAATGCATTTCAGTTCCAAATCTCTGCATCCACATTTTCCAAGGCCGAATATTGTACAATCAGAATCCTCTCAGAGTTAGTTGGCTTGACTAAGAATCTTGCAGAGTCTGCGATAACGTCCTTGTTAATGAATTCCCTCACCCAGAAAATATTCATCAAGCATTGTATACAGAGTATTCTCATTGGGACAGTAAAAAAAAAAAAAAAAAAGCAATTAATCCCAGCCATGAAGAAATGTGTGGTTTGATTATAAAAATAAGATTAAAAGATGTGAAAAGTAGTTATTGGGAATAATGATTCTGGATTACAGATGTAATTCAATAATAGAGCATTTGCTTAGGGTGCATGAGGACCTGGGTTTGGTCCCCAGCACTGCCAAATAGATAAATGAGAATGATACAAGCAGAATGACAGGTCGCCCATGTAAGGATTGTCAGATGATGAGTAAACACAGTAAGTACAAGTTCAACAGTGATGGCACAAAAGAGCAACTTTATCAAAGAACATGGATTGTGTAGTGGGGAAGTTTCTCTTATTACCCTTTCTCAGAAAAGGAGAATCTTGAATCTTCTTGAAAGTCTTTCTAGCTTATAGGTATTGGTTGGGAAGACAACCAATCAAGATAGATTTCCTAGAGTTCAAATGGAGTATTCTTAGAAGAGAGTTATGCTCATTGCTGGGGAAATGGACTCTTAGCAAAAATGTATTACCGTGGGCGCATTGTGTTGCATTTGTTTCGTATACATCTATGTTCGTGATTGACATTTGCATGTTCCTGTCAGTACAAGTATATTTGTGAGTCACAGACCACCTGCCAACAAGAAATCACAATGGAAAGAACTTGACAGGCATGAATTGGCTAGGACAGAAGAGAACTGTGTTCTTAGAAAAATAGCCACGGATGTGGGGAGTAGGACAGAGAAGATGGTTTAGGGCAGGAGTGGGAAATCTGTTTTCTGCCATTAGACATTTATGACATTTGTGATGTCATTCCCAGGCCATACAAAATTATCAACTCAAAAATTAGCCTGCTAGGTTTGGTAAAATATTTATTTCATTAACTCAACCCCATTTTGATGCTTGCCTTGGTCAGGTAGGACCCTACAGGCTGCAGAGCTGGGGCATGGTGAAGGGGGCGTGACACGGAGTTTGCATCCATCCTTCTAGGAAAAGACAAAGATGTAGAAAGGCAAGGAACTAAGAGAATGGGATTAACAAAGGGGTGCAAAGAGATGAGTGTCCGAAGTAAAAACTCAGGCACGGGAATGAATTTAAGAAACTCAGAAGTGGGTGGGCCCCCATGTCTCCGGTTTCCAGGTGGCCCCCTATATGCTCCAATTTTCTTCTCTGGGGAGTCAGGATTATGAGGTTTTTCCTGCAAACAAAGGCATTAATGATCAAATCGTGTGTTTTCTGAGTGCCAATTAAAAGTTGCTTCCCTAATTGGGGACTTATCTCTGTTCCCTGCCTTTCCAAGAGTTTGTTTGGTTCCAGCAAACATCAGAGTACCATTTTGTCTTGGATAACTCATCATCACAGGAATGTGAAACTAAAGCTCTGCTTTTATACTGCAGGAAAGAATGGGGATTAGAGACTTTTCTTCCCTCTGCTGTGCTGCAAAGCATGAAAGAGAAGAACATCAAGAAAGCACTTTCGCACCTTGTCAAAGCAAATCAAAACTTGGTACCACCGGGTAAAAAGGTATCGCATTTGCATCTTAATAGAGAACAGATTTTAAAGAGAGAGGTTTGCGTGCATTTTTTAAAATGTTTAAAATTAGCCCGTGAATAAGATACTTTGTACCATATTTTCAGCAGTAACCTTGTATAACTTTTTTAAACTACTAACATATTTCTACGACTAATGAAAACCATGTATTTTTCGAGAAACTTATTTATCGCTCGCAAGTTAGGGAGTTCCATTGTACCAGGTGGATGTTTTCAGTCCTCCACGCAGGAGAACCTTGCGTGGCCCCTGGGACCTCATGATCGGAAGGTAGAGTGGCGAGAAAGTGCTACATTTCCCTCACATTCCTGCTTTCCACTCAAATCCCCTTAAATGCATGGCACCCAGCAAGAAACCTGAAAATCAGGGGCCATATTAATTAAACCAGGGTTTGCCTCCTGTGGCACCATTGTGTACAGGGGGCTACACTGGGCATGGAGAGACTGTAGCAGCACCCCTGGTCCTGCCCCTCCAGATGTCAGTGACACTCCTCCCCTAATTACAACAAAAAATGTCCCCAGACATTGTCAAAAGTGCCCGGGGGAACAACGTCACCCCCAGTGACAAACATTAGATTAAATCCTACTTTTGGAGGGATGATGAGATTATTTCTGTCACTCACCATTAGTGTTAAAATCTTTGTGTTTGTTTTTGTTTTCATTAAGTAGGAGAAATACAAAGAGAATTTAAAAATATAGCCTTGGTCAGAAAGGAAAGGGATGGTTTGTAAGTGAAAAGTGAAAAAAAAACAAAGTATTCTGGTAAGCAGACAGAGACAGAGCCTCGTGCTACTGGACATATAACGTGGACAGCAGCGATCAACCCAACAACACTTTCCAGCTGACACTGCCTACGCAAGCTTGTATGACTGAAATACAAGTTACTCTGCACGGGGAGACATTTTTGGCCTTAGTTTCTAGTTTTAAGTCACTCTTTTTCCCCTATTTTTATTAATATACAAATGTAATACATAGTGTTTACAATGAATTTGGGTGTTTCATGTACATATGTATCATATCGACTTTACAATCCCTTCCCATCTTCTACCCTCCCACCCCCTCCCTATCCCTTCCACCAACTCCGGCTATCACTTCATATGGTTCCACAGAATGTCTGTGTTTTGGGTTTTCCAAGTCAGAGAAACAATACAGTGTTTCACATATTAATCTTCCGCACCTAAGTCATTTCACTTAAATCACCACTCTAACTCAGCTTCCTATTCCTCAAATGGGTCGTGATAATTAAATCTTGATGCCTCTTCTCTGAATCCAACCAATCCCTTTATTGGGATATTTACCAAAAGTATTTTTTTTCTATATTTTGCTTTATCTTTGTTGCTATTCTTAAACCTGGCCTTACCCACCAGTTCACATTAGAAAATAACTACAAGCATGTAGTTCCAAAGACTAGTAAATTTGGGAAAGAAGAAAAAATAATTTAAATTTCAAATGCCTTAGCTGAATACTGGAAGGTGCATATTTGTATATTCACAGGGTTATCTTTACATCAATCAGTTTTCTTAGGATAAATTTTCATCAGCGACCTAATAAGTGAATTGCTACAATAAAACAAAGTTAAAACTATATCACATTGCTACATTAAATGAACTTAAATCTATACCACATAAATATACTTAAAGTGACAGATATGAAGGCAAATTTAGTTATGTCAGAATTAAGTCACTCTTATGGGCTAAGGCCCACTTGCTCCCATTCCTGCCTCACCCCATAACTTTATTTCCTTTCCTTTCTCAGACAGGGTCTCACTCTGTAGCCCAGGCTGGGCCTGAACTCACTGTGTAGCCCAGGCTGGCCTTGGCCTCAGTGCAATCCTCCTGCCTCAGCCTCCTGAGGGCTGGGATTGCAGGCATGTGCTAGCACGTCCAGCTTATGTGGTGCTGGGGAACTGAGTTCAGGGCCTCGCAATTGCTAGGCAAGCATTTTAACTGCTGTGACACTCTTCCAGACCCCCATAACTTTTTTAAAACATATAGTCAGACTCACACACTCGGCCCCATTCAGCTAACTTCCCAGTTTCATGGGAGAACGCCTCCTATCACAGGAAGCACTCTGCATCAGAAATACGAAAGGATGCATACGTCTGTTTTGCTTTTTCCGAGTCCAATTTTGAGCTGCCCAAACACAATTTCTGTTAATTCACTTGATGTGAGGTTTTTGTTTTCAGGCCTGGCCCACTGGTCTTATGATATTTTGGTCACACATAAATTCTACCCATCTATCCACTCGTCACCGTCCTTATATAAAGTGGCTTGCCTTCGATATAATTTGCAAGGTGTTTTCGGTTTTCGAAGTAAGTATTGTGATTGAATAGTACACAATAACAATTACGCAAAGGGCAGTATCCTCGGGTATGGTTAGCTGAAGAGTTGTAATTGAACATAGAATTCTGTAGTCATTGCAACTTCACGGCGAGCTCCACTTGTTAGAAAAGTTCACCCATAGGGAATGTTCTTGGCACAGTCAGTAGGAGATATGCACGTGTTTTTAATCAAATACCTTTTTAATGTTGCAAGAGCCAACATTTTCAAGTCCTCATAAAGACCAATTTTATGTCGGTGAAATTGTAACGCAGTTCATTCATGAAACTCGCCAGATTCTCAGATTTGAGTTAACAAAACAAAGGCTTATATGGCAAGTTCAAACATTTTCACAATGACTAGAACTCAGAAAGTTTCTGTTCCCTAAAAACTTGCAAAGCCCAGAAGAAACTTGAGCAGGGAGTCATGAGAGCCTGTTTCAAAGGCTTTGCATAGATTTGAGGTGCATATTCCAAGCACTTTTCAGACAGGTGAGTCTCTTGTGCTGGGGGACAATTTCTATACAGCACATCTTTGGCCCTGGTTGCAAGTGTAAAGCATTACTCACATCCTGAAACCTCCCCGTGGGCAGATGTTCCCAGGAGACATTTTATGAGCTGTTTTCACGGGTTGAGTGCCCTGGCTCTGGGTCTATACTCATAAGTGCTCCATGATTTACCCCAAAGGGACTAAGATTTGAGGCCTGTTGTCATGTTGAAGTCTATTATCAGGAAAGCAAATATGCAGCCATTTCCTTTCCTTACCAATGAGGGGGTCTCTCTCACACTCCACGTCCTTGGCAAGAAAGGCATCCTTCCAGTTTGCCCTGGTTGCCAGATGGCTTCCAGCTGAAACAGGGTCACACCCAATGGAGTCAACATGTGGCCTTTCTTTTCTCTCCTCAGCTTTCTGCACTTCAGGCCAAGGTCCACTATCTCAAGTTCCTCAGTGACCTGCGACTGTATGGGGGCCGGGTGTTCAAGGCGACATTAGTGGTAATTTCTTTTTCCTTGCTTTTTCTTGGAAGCCATGGAATCCTGAGAAATTGTCACCACCTAGGCTGCCTTGAATGAGCCGGATCTGATGACAGAAGCAAACCAGCTGCGAATCTTTCCCAGCCCTCATTCGTAATCACCTCACCACAGTCTAAAATATCCGAAGAAATGTTGAAGTAGATAATGCCAAGCACAGAGTGCCTTGGAAAAAGCAATGCCAAGCAACATGAGGACCAAGGCCCATCCTGGCCATATTTGAAGTCATTGAACTTTCATGCTTAAAAGGAAAGGAAAAAGGGAAGGAAGGAAGCAAGGACAAAGGAAGGAAAGATAGACTGAAGGAAGGAAAAACACATAAACTCCAAAAAACTCATTTCTAAAATGCTCTTCTGCTTATGGACATATTGTGTTATGATAACTATACTTTCTTTTTTATGGTAATGGGAATCCAACCCAGGGCCTTTATCTTGGATGACATTGGCAGCCCAATTTTTATTTTTAGTGAGACAGTGTCTCACTCGGTCTCTAATTTACCCATGGTGAGATCCAACTTGCGATCCTCCTGCCTCAGCCTCCTAGAATGCTGGGATTACAGGCCTACATCAACAGGCCCAGCTTACTTTCTGCATTATTCAGAATTTATCGCAGCGTCCATGCTGGTATATATCTGGTTCTATATTGGATGATCTAGTGTAGCGTGACCCAAAAATAGTTTCTGAAGTAAATGTATTCTTAAAGAAAAAAGACTCTCAGGTTCAACTTTTTTCTGGCTTTTTAATATTATGTCAACATCTCTTACCCAGCAGGCAGAAAAACGCTCTGAAGTAACTCTTCTGGTCGGGCCCCGCTATGGCATAAGCCATGTCATCAACACCAAAACCAACCTGGTGGCTCTTCTAGCTGACTTCAGCCATGTCAACAGGATTGAAATGTTCACTGAAGAGGAGAGTTTAGTGAGGGTGGAGCTCCATGTGTTAGACGTGAAGGTAAGACCTTCCAGCTCATTGCTGACAACACCCCCGCTACTTACAAAGCAGGTGAAAGCTCATGTGTGCAGGTCCTTGAAGAAGCCATGGGGTGAAGAAAAATCCACCCACCTCAGGCCTGAGAGTTCCAATCCCCGCTAAATACCTGTGTGATTTAGGGACAAGTTGCTGAGCTTCTCTGAGCTCCACTTTTCCTGTTTATGTCATAAAACAAGCAACATTGTTACTAGGTCTCTACCGAGTTTATAATGCTGAGGGGGTGAGGGAAAGGACCCGGACTCTTCCTACTAACTTTCTAGCATCTGTGACCTACATAGAGAGCCAGTGACATTCTTCCTAACTTTGTTCAGAAGTCCCTGTGTCTTTGCTTAGGTTGCTTCGCGTGTGATTATTCTTTTGGGAAAGCTGGGTATTTTCATTCGTTTCTCATGCAATAGCAATTGGTGCTGACTGAACACCTGGTCCCTATGCATGTCATGGCTGTTCCATTTAAAACAACAATTGGAGATCATCCACGAGGGCTGAAAGCTGTACTCCTGAAATAGAAATTGACAGAAATAGTACAGGTCTTCTGTCCCCCATCCCTTCTTTTCTCAGAGAAGATGAGTCATTGGGTCTAGGCTGTAATGGTATATCTGATGTTCCTATGGAGAAATGCACTGGACCTAAAGGCAGCAGCAGTACCTTCCCCAGTGGGATGTCATGAGCCAGGAGAAGCCCTGGGGAACAGTGAGGGAGGACCCAGACAAACCCCCAGTCCCACCGTGATGGTGTGGGCAGAGTGGGCTAAGAGTAACTGGGACCTTGGAAAAGGGTTTCTGCTGAGGAAATTAAATCACATCAGTGTGATCTGCCACAGGATGAGATGATCATAAAGGACAGAACATGGAGCACAGATATGTTAGCTGTCCACCATGAGATTTTATTGCTTGAAACCAGAGGGCTCCAGTTGGATTGCGGAAAACCAGACAAGTGTATTGTTAGTCTTGGAATATGTGTCTCCGTCCATAGCCAGCAGTGCTGAGAGAAATAGCCTCATTGTAGGATAAAGGCCAGAAGAAACCATGACCTGGATGTAGTCATTACACACTTGCTAGAGGAAAAATCTGTCCTAAACAGAAATGAGTTGGAAAAACCTATGAATGGTGTTCTGCCTATCATAAAGCAGAGGGGAGGCTGGGAGACTGAGGGCGAACCTCTTAGAAGTAAAGGAAAGATAGTTGAGCAAGTAGTACAGACACTTTGGATGGGAAGTTCTATTCTGCCAACTGAGGTCGTCAAACCTGGCAGTGCTGTGCTCCTGGGAATCAAAGTAGAAAACCGTTCTCTCACTGTCTCTGCCTCATTTAATGTCTGCTTTTTCTTGATATTTCTCTCTCACTTTTTCTCTCAACAAGAACACACCCTTCCTAACTCAATGAGAAAAACTGCTCCACAAACACTCCCTTCCTTGTACACCTAAGATACATACCCAATTATAAAACCTCATTGTTTCCAGAAATTTCTAACATTTTCTCAACTCTCAATAATCACTTATCTTCCTGTAAGTTTACAATTTCTTTTGAAGCATCTCTGACATTTTTCATCTATTCCGAGCAGAAATGTTCAATTGATTTTAACGTTTTAATGCTAATTTTAACCAAAGACCCCAAACTTAATCTTCCTGTGATTTTTCACACTGTGGGTTCACCTGATGACCGAAATAATTCATAACTGTCACTTTTTGAAAAGCTAACTGTTTGAGGACAAAAAACAACTTTTGTTTTTCTCTGGTACGACTGAAAGGAGATCTAAAGGTCCAGTCTTTCAAGTTGTGTTTCACATGTTTCTCAGTCAGGCTGTCTGTGTGGCTCCCTGCCTCCCCTTTTCTTTTTCTCCCCTGGAAGATGCGGTCAAAACTTCTTTTATTTACATTTCATAAGCATGAATGCATCTGTGAAGACTCAAGGGCGCTTATTCAGAAAGGATGCCTTTAACCAAAACATCTTTTTCCTGCAGCCCATCATACTCCTGATGGAATCATCTGATGCCATGAACCTGGCCTGCCTAACCGCTGGATACTACAGGCTGCTGGTAGATTCTAGGAGGTCAATATTTAACATGGCCAACAAGAAAACTGCAGGCTCACAGGATACAGGTATTTTTCTCTCTAAACTCAAAGCATTCCCTACTCGTCAACCACCACCACTGCACCCAGACCTTGCCGGACAACAGTAACAGGGTCGTTCCTTAAAAAGTTAAAATTGAACCAACAAAAACCCTAATATCTAAATGTGACACAAAACCCTTCCAATATGGCTGATATTGACTAACTGTTAAGAATGAACAAGCTAATTTCCCGGCACACTTGACATGTCAGTTAGAAATGTCAGCCGCTTGCTTTTAAGGCAGTGACTGCGTTATCTGTGGCTGCCTTTGCGTTGCCTCACTATTCCAGTGGCCAGGACATGCAGAGCTCATGATGAAATGCCTGGGGGAAGTGACGCAATCCGTGCTGTAGACCTACTCTTTCCTTAGAGCATCCCAGTTCCAGATGCCTGGGAGCCTCCTCCCTGTGGTCAGACTTCCCCAGGATTCTGGGGGATCTTACCTGAAAGGGAAGGTGGGCATTGCCTAGCACTTGAACCTGGGGACTCTAGACAAGGAGTTTCTTCTACCTAAGCAGCTACCTTAAACCCATAGAGGAACATCAGGATGGCAAAGGTAAAAAATAATGCAAACCAACCATGTTACAAGACACAACAAGGAGCGTCACACATATCGAATTGATGGTTCCTTTAAGGGTGAGGGGTTTTCTTTTGTTTTAGACGTCTTTCCTCGGTATTTGAGCATTCACTTATTTACAGCAGATGCTCAGGAAATGTGGCTGATGGATAGACACCAGCGTCGAAGGCAGAGGTGCCGACCCATGAAAAACGCTGATCAGGAGTTCTATAATGAGGGCTTCTTTGAAAAGAAAGAGAATTCCTAAGAACAAATTCATTGTCAGTTAGAGAAAAAGGAGGCAGGAAAATGAAAGGAAGGAAAAGTCGCATTTTTCAACTCAGCAGAAAACATAAATCTTTCTCACAAAATATATTGCAATCTGTAGATGCACACAGACTCACGTAAATTTGATTACGATAGCTGGGTAAGTGAAAGCAATTCTAGTCATAGAAAAAGGTAAGGCAGAGAGAAAGACAGGCAGAGCGTGCTAGAAGGCAACTTTTGCTTTCCAGTTAGATAAATGTAAGATTCCACCCAGCCCCACCTCGAGGTATGTGTGTTAATACTTGACACTGAAAAAAAAACCTAGTAGGAAAAAAAAATCAAGAATGAGACTGATAGAAATGCAGAAAGGAGAGGAAGAGAACATGAGGCAAAGCGAGTCCCTGGGGGCCACAAATGATTCAACATAATCAGAGAAAGGAAAAGACCAGAGAGGAGGTGGGAGCGTACACAGGGTTGGGTGGTGAACATTTTTATGACCACATGTTTTCACTGAGCGAAGAGATTTAGAGCAATTCAGCAGTGACCTTTGAAGTTCTGAAAAGCAGCCCGGCAATTTAACACAGTCCTTTCACATTGGAAAACCAGGTTAGGGCTTTTTATTCTCAAATCTTCCAGTTTATCTTAGAAAAATAAAACCTTTTCCCCATGGACTGATAAAATTGTGCAGGTGCAGGAAGAAAACCGAACCTACCGTTCGAGAATGGTTCCAATAATAATGATCTCAGTTCTGTCCAATGTGTGGTGACCAACAAAGTCATAGGTAGTAAAACGGAGAGGTACAACAGTTCCAAAACACATTATTATAGACCTTCAGACTTCTAGTGAGTTCGCCCACTTCTACAGAAAGAATGAAGGGGTGCACGTGCCCCAGATGTCTGTCCCACTCTGACAGAGGCTGGATTGGACAAGGAAAGACAGTACATACTCCACAAAGCAACTCTCTCTTCTTTAGAAACTGCCAGAATATTTCCTGAGACACACAAATGTCAGAGTTAAGTCCCACTAGGCCACTTCATTCCTAGTGCACTGGAGAACTGACTTTGGTCCCCCACCCGGCAAGGGTCTGCCATGCCTCTAGAATCACTCCCCTCGAAAAGCCAAATCAGCCTGTCTTCCTGGGAAGAAGATAAATGAAGTATGTATTTTCTTCTCATCTCAAATTGAAATAGACTTTGATCTAGATCTTATATGAAGAGGTGTAAGTTTCCACTTTTTCCTACTCTATCTTGAAAATTTGCCTTCAAACGTTTTCCAAATCCCTGATAGCATATGTCTGTGTAATCTCTAGGCTTTAGGAGCATCTGGAAAAACAGCAACTTCTGACCTATTTAGTTTTTTCTTCCTGGTCTAAACTAGGAGTTGGAAAACTAAAACCAAAAGGTTGAATCTCACCCTTATGAATAAAGTTTTATCAGAACTCAACCACAGCCAGTGCATTCCTTTCCTGGGGCTGCTGTGACAAATCACCAAAAACTTGGTAGCTTAAAATAACGAAAGTTGATTCTCTCATACTCTAGAGGCCAGAAGTCCAGAGTGAAGGTACAGGATCTTGAAGAACACCCTTCCTTAGCTCTGCCCAACTTCTGGTGGCTTCCAGCCCTTCCGCAAGCTGCACAACTCCAACCTTTGCTTCTCTCATCAAGTGATCTTGCCTGTTCTCTGTGGGCTCTCGTCTCTTTGTGCCTTTTTCTTATAGGGCCCATGAGATGATTCAGGGTGATCCCATCCCAAGATCTATAACTTAAGTCTGCAAAACTCTTTCTTATAAATATGATCACATCTCCAATAAGGTCACATTCACAGCATGAACTTGACGGCCACCATCCAACCCATACTTCCATTTCCTTATTGATCACCTATGGCTACCTGCATGTTACATCAAGGGAGCTAAGAAATTGCCCTACCAAAAAGTTGACCTGCAAACCTAAAAGGACATATAGCTGGACCCTCATTACAGAAAAGTGCCTGCCAACCTTCATGTAAACCTGGTTTCACTTACAACTTCGTAGGACCACCAACGTCTCCCCCAAAACACACTCAGGCACACACTTGCAGTGAGATACAGAGAGACAGAGACAGAGACAGAGAGAGAGAGAGAGAGAGAGAGAGAGAGAGAGAGAGAGAGAGAGAGATAACCTAAATGCTTGTTGGTTAAAAGATTGAACCCCAAGGTTGATTAAAAGGTAAGATGATGATAGGGCCACTGATTAATCCAATGCCTCCAAACTTATGTCATTTACTTGCTATTTATGAAAATATGTGTGTTTAGCAAAATGGCTTTGAATGTTATTCACCATTATTACGGTATTATTTGGGGAAAGCAAACCCCACTTGGTAAAACTGCTTTTCTTTTCCATATGTCTCGTGCATCTGATGTCAGTATTACCCAAAGTTGGGCCAGGAGGCAATTTGAGGGAACAGATGGAAGAATGCTAGGGCCTTAAATTTCCTTCAGAACATTGCCTCCAGAATCTACAAAGCAATATTGACAGAATGACCCAGTTCCCTGTCTTGTAAATATCAGAGCCAATCTCCACATGAACATTCCATATTAAAAGATCCTTGAAGAGCAAACAAAACAATAGTATTTAAATTAGGGCTGTGTGATTTTAATTCCTGAGGAAGCAACAAACAAATCATGAGTTCCCATGGTGCAAACTAAAATTGAAATTCTTCTAGATATCAACTATGTTTAAAAGCAGCAGAGAGAAGTACATTATCTGTAAATATTTCACCTTGCACAACATATGTACACAAACATACATTCTGTATGCATCCTGACTTTTATATGTGAATGTATTACACCCACTCAGGTATAAACAGGCTTAAGAGGTACAATATTTACTTGCATTTCCCGAGATATGTAGGAGAAGTATGACAGTCCTTGACATTCTTTTAGCTCCGTGAGGAAAATCTCTAGTTTCTCTCTCCACCAAGTTGGGAATGTTAGCTCTCACTTTACAAAGAAAGGGGCAGTTGATTTCTGGAATAACAGCCTCTTGAAATATGACCTTTAAAGGTTGTACAAGGCGTGTTACTTATTTCTGTCCATATAAATTAAGTCTTTTAATAACAGAACCAGTGATAAGCAGGACATAAGCTCCACTTCCCTACTTTTCTGCAGTATCCGTTTTATTAAGGGCAGTTCTCCTAACAAAGAAGTCCTTTACCCCTGGAACCTATATCGACTGCTATGATATTGGAAAGTTGGATGAGTTTATTTACACCCATGATGCTATAAGCCATTAAATGAAGAAACAGACATACCCCTATTCCTCCAAAACCAAATGTCCCAGTAATGTGTGTCTGCATAATTCTCTCTGTTTAGGAACTGAAACTAAAGGACAGCACAACGTCCTTGGCCCAGATTGGAACTGCATGCCCCAAATGACCACCTTCATTGGAGAAGGAGAGCAGGAAGCCCAGATAACGTACATAGATTCCAAACAGAAGACCTTGGAGGTTGTAGACAACAGCATGTGTCCAAAAGAGCACCGCCACTTGTATATGGAAAATGCCTACAACTCGGATGGGCTGAACCAGCAGCTCAGCCAGCCTGGTGATGCCCCCTGCGAGGCTGACTACAGAAGCCTCGCCCAGCGGTCCCTGCTGAGTCTCTCAGGCCCAGAAACACTGAAGAAAGCACAGGCATCTCCGCGAGGAGCTAAAGTGTCCTTTATTTTTGAAGATCTCGCCTTGGATGACGGGATGAGTCCCCCCACTCTCGGCTACGAGAGACTGTTAGATGAGAGTCCAGAAATGCTGGAGAAGCAGAGGAACCTCTACATCAGCAGTGCCAATGACATGAAGACCCTGGATCTCACCCCAGACACAGAGGGCATCCAGTTCGTGGCAAATTCTGTTTATGCTAACATAGGCGATGTGAAGAACTTCGAGGCCCCTGAGGGGATTGAGGAGCCCCTCTTACATGACATCTGTTACGCAGAAAACACTGACGATGCAGAGGACGAGGATGAGGTGAGCTGTGAGGAGGACCTGGTGGTGACGGAAATGAACCAGCCAGCCATCCTCGACCTATCAGGGTCAAGTGATGACATCATTGACCTCACATCCCTGCCCCCTCCAGAAGGCGACGACAATGAGGATGACTTCCTGTTACGTTCCTTGAACATGGCCATTGCTGCCCCTCCACCTGGCTTTCGGGACAGTTCGGATGAGGAGGACACTCAAAGCCAGGCACCTTCCTTCCACGAGGACAAAGAACAAGGCAGCAGCCTGCAAAATGACGAGATCCCTGTGTCCCTCATTGACGCTGTGCCAACCAGCGCCGAGGGCAAGTGTGAGAAGGGACTGGACAATGCTGTTGTTTCCACGCTAGAAGCTCTAGAAGCTCTGTCCGTGTCAGAAGAACAGCAGACCAGTGACAATTCAGGTTCTTTCACGATTGTTACGTTTATTCACTGATAACCGTGTCACTCCATTCTTGCCAGCCATTTGTCTTTGGAGTCTGTTATGTGGTGTTCTCCATTTCACGCATGTCCCATGTCATGAATAGGGGCTTTGTGTATATCATTTCCTTTGTTGTTATTTTTTAGACACATAGCACGTGCACACCCACATCCCACTCCATTTGTGGAACCACAGTGCAATAAACACAGAGTCCTTATTGAAAAGGGAAGAGCTTGGTTTCTGATTTTGCTTTTAAATAATAATTAGCCCCATTTTCTTACATGTCTCCAGGTGCCTCTGCTGCATCCATTAACTGCTTCTTGTTTTTTACGGCCTGCAGGTGTAGCCATCTTGCGGGCATATAGCCCCGAGTCCTCGTCAGACTCGGGCAATGAAACTAACTCCTCTGAAATGACTGAGAGTTCTGAACTGGCCGCAGCCCAAAAGCAGTCAGAAAGCCTGTCCCGCATGTTCTTGGCCACTCACGAAGGCTACCACCCCCTTGCAGAAGAGCAGACAGAGTTCCCCACCTCCAAAGCCCCGGCAGGCTCCTTGCCTCCAAAGTCCTCATCCCACGGCCTGGCTGCTCGTCCAGCAACTGACCTCCCACCCAAAGTCGTGCCTTCCAAGCAGATGCTTCACTCAGACCACATGGAGATGGAGCCTGAGACCATGGAGACCAAGTCGGTCACTGATTATTTCAGCAAAGTGCACATGGGGTCAGTGACATATTCCTGCACCAGCAAAAGGAAAAGCAAGCTGGCTGAGGGGGAGGGGAAAGTGCCCCCCAGTGGGAATGTCCCAGGGAAAAAACAGCAGGGAACCAAAACAGCCGAAATGGAGGAGGAAGCCAAAGGGAAATTTGGTACTGTGTCTTCAAGGGACAGTCAGCATCTCAGCACTTTCAACCTGGAGAGAACTGCCTTTCGCAAGGACAGCCAAAGATGGTATGTGGCCAGTGACAGTGGGGTGGCAGAGAAAAGTAGCTTGGAAGCAACAGGCGGGAAAGCTTTTCCCAGGGGCTCTGTGCTCGGGACCAGGGAAGCCGAGGAGCAGGAGGAAGGCGTTCTGGACGCAGCAACGAATGACGTTCCAGGACTAGGCCAAGGGGACCGTTTCCTAACAGATGTGGCTTGTGTGTCCTCAGCCAAAGACTTAGATAACCCCGAGGATGCCGCCTCACCCACTTGTGACCATGCCTCCAAGCTTCCCGAGGCGGAAGAGGGTGTGGCCCACCTCTGTGAGTACCACTTGGCCAAGCGGATGTCATCATTGCAGAGTGAGGGCCATTTTTCTCTGCAGAGCTCTCAAGGCTCTTCAGTGGACACAGGCTGTGGCCCGGGCAGCAGTGGCAGCACCTGTGCCACCCCTGTGGAGTCGCCTCTCTGCCCCTCCGTGGGGAAACACTTGATTCCTGACACTTCGGGTAAAGGCATGAGTTACATTTCTTCAGAGGAGAGAGCCACAGGCCTTCCCAGCCATGGAGCCACCTTTAAGGAACTGCACCCACAGGCAGAAGGGATGTGTCCACGGATGACGGTGCCAGCTCTGCACACAGCCATCAATGCCGACCCCCTGTTTGGCACTTTGAGAGATGGATGCCATCGGCTCCCCAAGATTAAGGAAACCACAGGTACAGCCATGCTGCCTTTAGCACTGGCATTACACACAGGAGCATGGGAGCCCCGTGTACCACAAACCGAAAAACAAGAAGCCTAGAACAAAAGTGAAATGTAGGGGGAAGGGGGCCCACAGAACTGTTAAGCAGCAATCATTGGTCCCCTGTTATTTATTAAACAACACATTTTCTAGGTCCGAAGCAATGCTGAAAATGGCATTTGCTCATTAGTATCTTGCTCCACTTTTGGTTTTGGAATTTATTGGATCTTTTTCTAAATTCTAAAGGCAGCCTTTTGGCAGGGCCGAGTGTGCCTTTTAGGTACAAGGTACTGTTGCTTGGGGTCACCTGAGAGTTGGATGTTCTTCTCAAAGTATGTCGTTTACGGCTTTGCCGCTTTGTTATCCAGAGACCTGCATGTGTAATAGAGCAGAGTAGCAGGGAGCGTACTCGCCTTTTGCACACGTCCCTCCCTCCTTTCTCTGGAGGCAGCCTCTAAAGGGACAACCTGAGGTGGCTGCCATGCCTCAGGTGAGGAAGATTCTGGGGGTGTGAATGGTGAACTGCTCTATTTCCCCCTAAAATTATGAAATTTAGACACAGATAGAAAAAGAATCCAGCCACCTTCTGTACCTGCCTTCATCAACCTGTCACCCAGTGACAACATGCCCCCCTCATTAACCCACCAGGCAGGCCATCAGGTAACAAGAGCAGGTGCTCCTTCATGCTTTCATATTTCAAATTATGTCACTGGTGCCTTTTCCCCAGAGAGCAATAAATAGAGTGAGATCTTTTATCGGTGAATTTCAGTATCTGCTCTTTTTAAATAATCTTTGAAAATCTTAAGGATTTCCTATATTCCCAACACCCACCATTGGTTTCCCTGCCTTGAGAAAGCCTACCTAGGTCCTTGCCCAACTGCATCTGTATCTCAGAATTAATTAAGCCACACACTGTTTAATCCTTTGTTAATTAAATTAGGCCACTTCTTAAAAAAATGTCAGGATTAACACTTGAAATAATAGAAAGCTTCATTATCTTATACTCGTTTGGAAAATGTATACATAAGTTAGGTGTTTTCTATGGGTCGAAGATGTTATATATAGGTCAATAGTGGGAGAAATACCATTGTCTCCTTGAAAAAGGTTTGGAATTTCTAGATAATCCCAACTGAAACAGTACTTGCAGGAGTAACAGATTCTAGTATTTCTTGCCATTCGTTACACGGGAAATGTGTTATGGGCTATCAGGAGACCATCTTTGGAAAGCAGGGCATCGTTGGGATACCACAGACATCAGCTAGAGATGTAGTGAGAACAGCCAGCCAGGAGATGTTTAACGACTCTCTCTGCTTTTCTACTACCCCTAGTGTAGCTTTGACAGAGCCTGGGAAGGAGAGACGAGGAGGCATGCCTTCAGCTTGGTCTCAACATCCTGAAGCCGATCCCATCCTGCTACCATCAAACATTCACTTGGAATCAAAGGTGCCAATTCCAAATCAAGACCCTACTGATTTCTCCCAAGCAAACCAGGCATATGGAGAGGCCGTGAGCTGGCAGCCACCGGATCTCAGTGGGGGGCGACTCAGGACACCCCCCAGCCAGAGGGTTCTCAGACATAGCAGCAGTGTTCTCTCAGGATCCGTAGTTTCGGAGACCCTCCGAGAAAGAGCCAAGGGTGCAGTCAGCTTGAAGTGTCCAGGTATCACAGAAGCACAGGAAGCCACTTGGGAGAGACGAGCCGAACTCCCCCTGGGGAAGAAGCTCACCAAGAGTGTTTCCCAAAGTTCAATGCACGTTAGATCAGACAGCAAGTTTCACAAAAGGTCCCCAGTGGCACAGAAAGACTCAAAGATCTACAGGACATTACCCTTGCGGAAGCCAGAGAGCAGCAACTGGAGATGCCGAGGACCTTTCAGCTACTGTTTCCTGAACCGAGGGCAGGATGAAGAGGGTGATGAGGAGGAAGAGGAGGGCGAGGCCACCCTCCAGGTCTCTTGCCTCTATCGGCCACAGATGACTCAAGCCATGCCACCACCAACCAGCCCATCCCTGGCGGCTGGGATCCAGAAGGGGGAAGTGGAGCTATCGAGAGGGTCAGTGCTGAAGGTCTGGGCACGAGACCTGAATGGGCCCGAGGACTTGGATTTCAGCACTCTGGCTTTTGATGCCCGTATTGCCAGAATAAATATCCTAAAGGAGAGCACATACGTCATGCCTGATGGGTTCCTTGCAGCTCAAAATGATGCCAACGAGCTGCTCTGCCTCATCAGGGCAACCATGGGGAAGAGAGAGGAGTCCCACCCTGAAGCATATGACCTTACCCTTTCTCAGTACAAGCAGCTGTTGTCTATTGAATCCAGACAGTTAGGAAGTGCCTGTAGGAAGATGGCGCTGGCCGAGAAAAGCCCGGAGGAAATGCTCCAAGCGATGACCTCCAGCTTCCAAGTGCTCTGTTGCCTAACAGAAGCTTGCATGCGATTGGTGAAAGTGGTGAACTCAGAAACACAGCGGCAGGAAATTGTGGCGAAGATCGACCAGGTGGTCATTAACTACATTTGTCTCCTGAAAGCTGCGGAGGCAGCCACTGGGAAGACCCCTGGGGATCCCACTGTTGGACTGTCAACACGACATTCAACCACCATGGCCGCTCTCGTAAGCACACTGACACGTTCTCTCAAGATGCTTTTAAATAAATAAATATGAAAGTCACATCATAATCTACCTTTGCAAAGCCATACATGAACTTTGATTTACTTTCTGTGTACGATGAACAGATGTCTCCTTTCTTCTCTCTGTATATTTTGTTATTTTATATAAAATAGGAGATAAAAGTTACATTGATGAAATGTTGAAGTGTCCTAATCAGATGTATCCTGTTTGTATTATACCTATATATACATGTAAAAGAAATATTCAAGAGAGTGATGACATTTGGCTATTTTTCGTATAGTCAAAACTCCAAGTATATGATGGGAAATTTTAAATTTTACTGCTAGAGCAAAACAACAAATCTTATCCCCTCCCCTTCCAAGCAGACACTTGGAAAGAAAAACAAAAGAAAAAATAGAAAAGGAAAGAAACCACAATGTATATAAAGCAGTGCTTATGTTTTAACGTTACGATTTTTAAGCATTGGAAATAGCAAAAGACATTTAAAATTCAAGAAGCTATTATGAATTACTAGAGATCTATATAATAAATTAATTTTTCGCTCCTAGTGTTTGGTTATTGGACGCTTTCTTCCAAGGATCCCACATATTTGATTTTGGTATATGCTATTTGGGCTACAGATGGGTGGGGTGAATTCTAGTGTATCAACACAAATGATCTTCACAGGGTTTCTAGAACTAAAAAGCTTTCCAAGCGCAAGAACAGAGAGAATGATGGCACTTCCTGGGTCCTACCTAGGGTTATAGGTTAGCTAGTTACATAAGAGGAATGCAATTATAATACCGAAATTGAATTGTTTGGTGAAAAGAGAGTTCTGCTTTGACAAAGTGTCAAAATATATAAACCAAAGACATTATCTTCTCTACACCCTGGCTCAACCATGAAGCTTTAAATTCCCTTTAGAGTCACAGAACATACACTAACATATTTTCAAAATTATTTTTAAAAATGGGACATTTAATGATCATAAGTAAGCACAGACCCAGTAATGTCGACCAGACCACACACAAACCAGCACAGTGGGGTACACAGGCACCTCCTCTACAAGAGCGAAGATGGCCAATCAAATTTTGAATTACAGCCTAATACTAGGACAAGATTTCAAATCTGGAATTTTCCAGAAAATCAAGGTGAGATGGCTACTCACATACTAAAAGCCATGACTACATAAGTAATAAAATATTTTAAATAATCACTTAATCTGGATTGGCTGATAAAACATGAAATTTGGCTGGGCCTGGTAACACAGGCCTATAATCCCACATTCTGGGAGGCTGAAGCAGGAGGATCTCAAGTTTGAGCCTATGCTGAGCAACTTAGTGACTTAGTGAGACCCTGTGCAATTTTTTTTTTTTAAAGGGCTGGAGATGTAGCTCAGTTTGGTGGCCCTGGGCTCAATCTCTAGTACCACAAAAAAAAAAAAAAAAAGAAAGAGAGATGGAAAGAAAGCAGAGGGGAGAAGAGAAAAGAGGAGAGGAGAAATGAAAGGGCAGGGAGGGAAAGGGAAAGGAAAGAAAGGAAAAGGAAGGAACACGAAGAAAAATATAGGAAGCAGTAAATTTGACCACTTCGGGCAAAACCAATGAGCTGAAAAGTTTTCAAAACTGCCATCTCTAAAAGCGCATCTAAGGAGGCAAAAGAAAAGGATGCAAAGTCTGCAATCATGAAATAAACTTGATATGCACATACATAGTTCTGGAGTCATTCAGTGTTACAGCTCCACACTCTCCCGCGCAGGCGGATGGCTCTGCAGAACATGACGGCAGTGTACCAAGTACACTTATTTCCATTCTTGAAGCCTCCTGGCCAGGGGACATCACACAGTCCACAGACATTCCACAGGGAGCCAACAACAAAAGCTACACCACGTGTTTATAGATGGCAACAAACAAAAAGAGTTTAGGCGTGTATTATTATAAATAATGTTTAATTAAATAATCAAACATTATTATAATTATGACTATAAATATTGGTGTTTTGATATTGAGAGATATTAGTGGTGTTTACTGTGGAAAATATTAGTAAATTTCGTTCTGTGTACTAAAATACTAACATTAATAGGATGTGTGCTCTATGTCAGACAATATGCTAAACATTATCACATATATTATCTCATTTAAGCATCACAGCAATCTATGGTTTGGACACTATCATCATGAATTCCTTCTGAGGCAAAGGATGTGGAGTTTGGGGTCAGAAACGTCCTGCTTTCAATTTTGATTCTGCCATTCTGTAGCCCTTTCATCTGGGGAAAACTATCTTTTTTCTAAGTCTTAATTTCCTCATGATAAAATGGAAATCATCCGTAAGATCTATTTCCGTAAGGTTGTCGCAAATTTTAAGTCAAATTATGTCTGTAAAGTTCTTGCCACAATATGTGGCAGAGAATAAGTACTCAATGTTAGATATTATAATCATCATAATCATTGTATTAAATATATTGACCAAGATACCATGTGGAGGATGTTTGTTTTATATGCATATTGTACCCTGACCGTGTGCAGAACACGTTATGTGAGTTGCCTATATATAAAAGAAGTGTACAAGGAGACGACAGTGCTTGTGTTCAAACTGCATATCTAGTTAGAACAACCTCCTAGTTCATCCAGTTCTCTGAGAAGCCTCGGGGAAATAGTTCTGGGTCTTTCAAGTCAATCTCCCATTACCTATGGCTGCTCCTCTAAGTTTCTGTTTCTTATAAACAAATTCTTTACTACTCAGAAGACCTCAAGGGGCCCCTCCTTTTCACTGAGCGTGGGGCTCCTCACTGGGGTATGGATCTGGTAGACTATGAGAAGAACAGATTACAATGATACTTGTGTTTATTTTTATCTAGCTTTTTTATGTTTGTGTATGTTTTATAATGGCATAATAGTACAGTGGTACATGTATATAATTTTAAATAAATAAATGAATGAATAAATAACGAAGCATATGCCTGGTGCATGCATGCAAGTGGATTGTCGCAGGCAGGTTCGTACTCACTGAAGTTTGGAGAGCACCCGACTACGAAATGACATTTTGTTATCGTGGAGGTCCCCAGCCTACTTTACCAAGTCTTATATCCTATCATTCCTATAATCTTTTGTTACAAACCTTTCAAGCATATACAAGGTATTCTCTGTCATTCAGAGGACTAGTGTGGACCCCTCACATGCCAAATCGTCTTCAATCTTATTTGCTGCATTTCCACTCGCTTCACCCTGTACTGTAGGACGTAGACGTGAATCCCAGACACCGTAACATTTACTACATGAATATGTCAGTAAATATATTCTGTAGCCAACACAACCGTAAAGACCTTTTCAAATTTTAAAAATTAGCGATTTCCTAATATTACCAAGTAGGTAGTGTAGAAAATGAAAGTCCCCTAAGACTCCAACCCCCAAAGATACTCGTTGTTCACACTTTAAGGCATCTTTTTCCAACCCCTTCCTCTATGTAGGTGAACGTTGTTGTTACCCTGTTATCTCATTAACTTTGGACTCAGAGTTGGTCTCACCACACGAGCCATTGTGCTTGAGTTTCAGCTCCATCAGATTCATATGCGTGAGCTAGCCAGAAGGAATATACTTGACGTAGAAAGGGAGTGAGCTCTGATGAGCAACTAACACGGTGTTAGGTGTCTGGTAAAATTCAGTATCTAATGCAACTGCTTCAGACACACAAATTGACATACACTCCCCTGACCTCCGGCCAAACAGAGATTAGTCAAATCACAAAAGATACTATTTTTCGGAAAAGAAAAATTAAAAATGAACATTGAAATCAGCAGCTACAGTGACACCATAATGACTCAATTTCTCTTGCTATGAATTTCATTTTTCATTATTATGATTTGTCTTAGAGAAGACGCTCTTAGCTTGTTTACCATCCACTTTACATGTTTCTAAATACCAGTTAGTAATTATGTGAAAGATATTTCTGAGCTACTCAGAATGTTGCTGCGACTTCTTCAGCCTGGATGATTCTTACTGTGACAGCGGGGCCATCTGCTCGCCTTGACTGTTGGCCATCTCCCAGTTGAATTACCTCTTCAGCAGTCTCTTATCTGGTCAAGATGACGAAGATTAACCAGCACAATGACCTATGACAAATTTGTCAAAAATTTTAAACTCCTCTACTGTCAGTCACAAATGTATGGGAACATGAAAAAGCAAATGGAAATTGATATATAGTTAGTACACAGCAATACCAAATATTAGAACCTTGAGAATTCAAATGAGTTGCTAAAAAGTTACCATGCTTGCTTGTCTGCTTTTATTCATTATATAACTAACATTATGGGCAAACATTTTTGTCAAATTAGCATAATGCTTCATAAATTTGGATCAGCTTCTGACATTTAATCATTTGGATTTTGAATGCTGTGAAATATCTCCCAGAGTTCTTTAATGTGACATGTTGATCTTTTGTTTCAATGATGCTTCCTCAGGTCGACTTGATCCCTTCCATCACTGCCACTCTCTTTTAGGTTCGTTCATTCATTCATTCTTTCTTTCTTTCTTTCTTTCATTCTTTATTTTGAGGCAGGGTCTCCCACTGTAGGTCAGGCTGGTCCCTAACTCACTGTGTAGCCCCGGCTGATCTCAAACTCACACAGCAATCCTTCTGCCTCAGCCCTCCCCCCACCCCGGAGTGCTGAGACTACAGGCGTGCACCACCATGTTCAGCTTATGTGGTGCTGGAGAGTCGAGCTCAGGCCCTTCCTCTGTGCCAAGACATGTGCACCTCACTGGCTGCACATCTGTAGTCTCAAATCTTGGCACTGTCATCAAATTTTTGATTACTCCACTGATACTTGGTTTGAATTTCACTTCCAGTGTCATTCCCTTTTGTTCCCTTGCCACTACCCTTGAATCTTTGTTGACCGGCTCCCTTTTTCAGCGCTCCATTTTTATCAACTTCTGTGGGGTTTATCACCCAGGGGAAAAAAAGAAGGCAGCTCGTGCACAGGCTCTGCTGTCTGTGCCTACGCAGAACAGCAGGGGCTCAGTGACCAATTGTTCAAGGCTCACAGTCGTGACAAGAAGTGACGTGGTCCGTCACTCAGCATCATGCACATGTTTTACTCGGTCATCTTTAGATTGAAGAGACGACAGTCAAGTTTGTACCTTATACAATTAATCAGTTAGCACATCATAGTAACTGAACTTAAACCATGTTATTTGGGACTGGTGGTTAAACCCTGGAAACCAAAATTCACATATATCAGAACCATGACTAATGAGGACTGCCAGTAGTCAGATGTTTGAATGGCCCAGAAACAGTGGCAACAAGACCGTTCAGCACTGCCAAACAGAATTTTCTGCAGTAACGGAAATTTTCAAATCTGTAGTATGCAAAATACAGTAACAAATAGCCATGTGTGGCTACTGAGCACTTCCATTGTGGCTGATCTAAGTGAATTTTTAACTTTATACAGTCTAATCTAATCTAAATTTTCACATGTGACTATTAGCTGCTATATTGTTCCGTGTCGGTCTAGTAGGCAAGCAAATGAAACTTAAAAGGAATAATGAAAATTTCAGGAAGTTCCAGGAGGGAAATTGCTAGGCTTCGGAGGGAGACATTACATACAAATCGGGGCTTTGTGTCCATTTGGAAGGAAGGCGCTAATGCTACTCGGTTAGCACACATGGCACCGTTTTACTCAGGTTCTGCTGAAAACTTTTAAATGGTGCACGCAATAGATAATAGCAAATAAAGACTCTCCTCTGACCAAAGACTCCATTAACCCAAATCCTTTTCTTGTCCATGGGCAAGTCGTAGGTCAAAAGAAAACTTGGCATCCCCTCAAAAATGCAAACACACACACACACACACACACACACACACACACACACAGAGAGAGAGAGAGAGAGAGAGAGAGAGAGAGAGAGAGAGAGAGAGAGAGACTTAAATAAACTCACTTGTTCATATCTTTCACAGCTATCCAACCCATGGCCTATGGGCCTGTTGTCCTCTATTTTTAATGTTACAACAAAAATCTTTTTAAAAATAAAGTTTTACTTCTGATACGTATCAACTATATTACATATTTTACATGCAGTCCAACACAACCCCTCTTCACTGAATTTGGCCCAAGGGCTAGACTCCATGTATGATGTATGATTTAGCGAGATAATCACTTCTTCCCCAAGGTCTGAACATCTTCTGTAGAATTTTGGTTACACATTATCTTAGAAATCATTGGCAAAAACATTGGGGAATGTGAAAGATACTTTTTTACTTAAAAATTGTGTGTAAGGGAGCAGAGAAAGACAGGAGCTCAGAGAAAATTTCATAAAGATAATATGAATTTCCTCTCCTCTATCTACTATTTTCTCCCTCGTCTTCCCTCTCCTCTTTATGTCCCCTAACACTCTTCGACCCTAGTTCTCTCTGCCTGCTTCCTATTGCTATGTAAAAAATTACCACAAATTGAGTGGCTTATAACAACACACGGCTATTATGCCACACTCCGTGTGGGTCAGGAATCTGGACACAGCCTACCTGGCTCAGGTCCTCAGAGGTTGCACTTCTCCTTTTGGCTGGGCCCGTCTAAAGGCTTGGCTGAGTGCATTTACTTCAAAGCCACTCAGATTGTTGGAGGAATTGATTTTCTAGCAACTGTCTGAGGTCCTGGTGTTCTGCTGTCTGGAGACTGGAAGCTTGTCTACAGTTCTGCGGGACATTTAAAGCATGACAAGAGATTTTATCAAGTCCAAAAAGAGAATCTCTGACCTCACACTGGGCCCCAGTCTCACCATTAAGGGTGTTCATCTGATCAAGTCAGCCCTTTTCAGAATAACCTTCCTTTTGATTACCAAAACTTAACAAATTTGGACTTCAAGCGCATGTCCAAAATGTCTTCTCCTTTGCCAAGGCTACTGGTTAGAAGCAGTGTCACAAGTCTTGTCCACATTCATGGAAAGAGGATCGTACAGGGCATGAGCCTCACGGGGCTGGAATCATGGGGACTACCATGGCACCGCCCTCCAAGGCTCTTCCCTCAACCACTGACTCAAGAGACCCCATATTCCTTTGTACAGAAAAAAATAATATAGACATTTCTTCTAGCATACAAGTACAGCTCTAATGGGAGTCTTTTCGCCACAAGGGAACCCACGGCCTTCTCTGTCCTGGCCCGTGCCCATTCTCTAGATATATTTCTGTGCTAATTTTCCAAGTTGCTCTAGGGATAGAAAGTCGAATAATTATGATGTGCCAACCTACACAGGTCAGGATTTTATTAGCACTAAATCCAGAGGTGAGCTTTTTGGGGCAATGTGACTTTCTGCATCACACTCATTTGAGAGTCAAGTTATAGCTTTAGGATCAGGTTAGACGGAATAATTCAATTGGCAGATGAATTATTCAAGATGCTGAACTTTAACCAGTGTAACCATGCCTTTCTCAAGTATTTATGGGGTGGGAGGATGAGATCAGGTCACTTCCTGCCAAGTTATTCAGCTGGTAGCACAGTCCAGGCATTCAAGTTCACCTGCACAGAAGGCCCTGCTTGGAACTCCTGGCCTGAATATCCTTCACACAGGCTCCAGCAAAGAGAAGTATGGACCACAGCTCAATGCCCTAGGGTCTCCATGCCCCTTATTCCCTCCCGTTGTTTGCTCAGCCAGTAGGAAACTACATTAGCAAGTTACATATACCGAAGTCCTCCTTTAGAACTCTCTAGATTTTGCGAAATGTATGGCAAAGCGAACGAACACACACACACACACACACACACACACACACACACGTACACCCTGTAAATAAATGTAATGCATCACATCACCCAGAAGTACACAGGGACCAGCTTTGGCTTTCCTGCCTCTGTTCTGCCCACTTCCGAAAATTCGCTCTCTGGTCTGTCGTCAGCATGTCTATAATGACATTAATAATAGTCATAGGCAATATTTATTCAGGCACAATGTTCCAGGTACTGTGCTAAGTGATTTTTATGCACAATTGTTGCATCTATTCCTTAGAACAATCCTTGAGAAATTACCATCTTCCCAATTTTTATGAAAGGAAAGTGATATTAGAGACTTGAAATGATGTGCCCCAAACTTGATGGTCGTCAGGCTCAAAATTGGAACTCACGAATGGCAACTCCATCCTGCGGTGTTTAGCCACAGCTATAGCTTGAATGTTTTAAGTGTTAGCTTGATGACTTTTAACTGAAGAAATGCTAGCGTTTTTTTTTTCCTCAAAAATTAGCCTCCACTATAGACTTCGCAACCAAAAGTAACCACCTCCTCTCCCAAACTCACCACTCTTAGTCCAAGCTCCAACAGATAATTTGTTACATCAGTTATCATCAGTTTATTGCTGGTTTTTTTTGGGGGGGTGGTGCTCAAGATTGAGCTAGCACACACTGTAACACTAAGCCTCAACCTAGGTTCTGTTTTTAATTCTCCTACTGGTTTCCTGTAGAGTTATAATTCATCCAATTTCTTGCCTTGATAACTTCGGAATGATTTTTATCAACTACCCTTTGAAAAATAAATAGCTTCCTTATACTACTTCTCACCTTCCCTTCTTTTTCCCTAGCCAACACTTCATAAAGAAGGATACTCGTACATTCTATTCCTGGATTTCTTTTTTTTACAGTACTATAGACATAATTCACAGCCTTCGCACTGATTCGCGATTTGACTCTGTAGTGTCCCCAGAACTTTGGATATTGTGATATATATATATATATATATATATATATATATATATATATATATTGAATACACTTGCTGTTAGGAGGTAGGGTGCCTGATCAGAATAAGTGGATCATTGGGGCTTGACCTGGAAGGACATGTAGTGGCTCCACCCTTCATTCCCTTGGTTTCTTGTCTGCCATTCCTTGAACAGCTCCTTTTTAGCTAGGCCTCTGCTACATGTTTTCCCCATTGCCAGCATCCCATCAATGGACAGAGAGCTTCTGAAACTGTGAGCTAAAATAGTCTTTTCCTCCCTTAGTTGTGGGTGTTGGGTATTCTGTCTCACTAATGAAAAAGTAACTAAGACACCTAGTTCACTCTTCCTTCCTACTTTCTTAAGTTACTTTTTCATGGCCGGGACAAAATACTGATATCCACTACTTTGGGGAGGAAATTTTGTTTTAGCACATAGTTTCAGAAGGTCTCAGTTCATTCACAGGTAGGTGGCTGGAAAATACTGGAATCACATGGTGGGGCCAGAGCTAGCGCTGAAGACAGAGCTCCTCATAGCATGGCAAAACTGAGCCATGTCTGGGAGGCAGGTTGGAACCAGCACGTGCCCCTCCAGGTCAATCCCCAAGCATCCGCCCCTTCCAGCCAGGCCCCACCTCCCAACACTACACAGTATCCATAGGTACATGAGGTTCTGGGGGGACACTTCAGGTCCAAACCACACTTTTGTTTTTGTTTCTTTTCTTTTGAGAGAGGGTTTTGCTAAATTGGTCAAGCTGGGCTTGAACTTTCAGTCCTCCAACCTCAGAGTGCTGAGATGATAGGAACGTGCCTCCGCACCTGTCTCTGGCTCAATCATTGTTGGACCGTCTCCTCGAGTCCCCATCTATGAGAAATAAAATTACCTGTGCCCCTAGCCTCTCCCTCCCCTTACTTCCTCCTATCTTAGTCCATCAGTACCTTCCCATTTACATTGTTAATATTTTTATTCAAGTAATGTTTTCGTGATATTTATTAGTCAGAACTAAACCACCACATCCTGGATAAGCAACATGGTCAACTGCTTTCTCAAAAACCATGCAGCTATTCAGAGCTCTCTTAGAAGGTTAAAAAATATATAAGCACGAAAGAAGAAAGATAGTTTGCTGTGGATTCATTATGCCTTAAGTCAGTGATTTTCAAAATGCAATCCCTTGAGCCAGCAGCATCACCTAGGAATGTGGTAGAAACACAAATTGCTGGGCTTCACTCCAGACCTACTGAGTCACACGCTGTGGGGGCAGAATCCAGTAATCTGCAATTTAGCGACTCATCCAGGCGATTCTAATGCATGTTCAAGGTTGAGAACCACCGTTTTGAATGATTAACAACAGGTACAATTTATTAATAAGAACCATGACTCTTTCTTGCACTAAACATTGTCTTGTAACTGAAATTACTAAATATATGCTGTAAAACTTGTAATCCACACAGAGAAGCTATAATTAATATTTCTAAGAGAGATGACTATAGGCTGCATGCATATTTAAGGGAGGTCTTATCAGATGGGATGTTCAGTATCATAGGCATCGAGAGAGAAGTTTCATAAGACAATAGAAAGTAGAGGAACACAATGCATTGCATTTAATCTGAAGAATTCTGTATATTCCAGAGCAACACAATTTTCTGTTGTATGTTTGCCAAACAAAAGTTCAACGTGATTGCCTCATAGAGTCCCCTAGGGACAATTTTTTTTCTGGTGCTGCAGATCTAAACAGGGCCTCACCTGTGCTAAGCAAGTGTTCTACCACTGAGCTACCCCCTCCAGCCTTCCATCCATTTTGTTAAAGGGCAAGTTGATCTCACTGATTTTTTTCTTTGCCAAGGGAGTTAGCATTTTCATTTCTCTAACCAAAATGGTCACCCATACTTTCATTTGGTTTGGATCTGCAGTGTTCAAGTCAATAACCAACACTTGTCTTAGGATCATTATGGGCTGCAATGATCTTTTCCTACACATTCAATATCATGGCTCTGGATCATTTGAAAAACTGTTCATGGAATCTCAAAATAAAATGGATGCTCTTTATTTAAAGAGTGCAGATTTCTCAAAATAATGCCACATTTAGATTCCTGTGGGTCCCCCTCCCCCCATACATATTCTTTTTATTTTAGTTTGTTTGCTCAGTTTGAGAATACATGATAATCATTACACTCAACTTGGGGAACTGGCACATCTACATATTGTATCTTACAGCAATACTTTGTAAGTTGCATTGCCCTCCCCCCACCCCACCCCGGAGTTCCTATGGATTTTCCTTTGTTCTTACTGACAAAATTAAAATGTACATAGCTACACTAGCATTGAAAACTGTCCTAGGGAGCTTGGGGTGTGGCTTGGTGGTAGAATATTTGTCTAGCAAGTACAAGGCCTTGGGTTTGACCTCCATCAAAAACAATATGATAACAAATAGACCCACGCCAACACGAGAGGGCTTAAACAAGCATTTCTGATCATCCCTGCCGGGTCTCCCTTTCAGCGTCTCACACAGCTGTAAGCAGAGGATGATTGAGTTCAAGCCCACCCCAAAGGCCTAACTGGGTTTGAGGACACTGCTTACATGGCTGAAATTGGTAGGGAGCCCTAGCTGCACCTTCTAGACTTGCTAGGGACCTCTCTGTGACACCTGGGCTTCTCCCAGCACTTCCTACATGGTGATTGACTCCCAAGGGAACCAGTCAAAAGTTGCAACTCATCCTGTGTCCTCATCTGGGAAGTCACTTGGTGCCTCTTTTTCTTGGTGCTGAGAACTGAACACAGGGTCTTCACTCGGAGCTGCATTTCCAGCCCTTTTTTATTATTTATTTTAGACAGAGGCTCATTAAATTGCTAAGTTTCCCAGGCTGGGCTCCAACTTGTGATTCTCCTGCCTTAGCCTCCCAAAACCGTGAAATAGCAAGCCTGCACCAACGGGCCCAACTCAGTGCCTCTCTACTAAGCCACTTAGTCATTGGGCTTGATAGGATTCAAGAAGAGGAGAACAGCTATTTCCCATCTCTCAATCTGAGAAATGACCCAAAATCTACAACCATCTTTAATCAGGCCCAGGCTCTTCGCCAAAACCTCACTATGACCCAACCTCAGTCATGTTACCTTTTTCGTGAAATCACCTTTTCCTGAGACCCTCCTCCCTCCTCAAGCCTTGTGACTTCCTCTTCCCATACAAACCAATTTTTTTTTTCTACAGAAATATCAACCTAAGACTTCTCCTCCCAGCTTTCTCAGAATACGCTCTATAGTTTTCTGGATCCAGTATTACCTAGAGGAATTTTCTCATGAAGATTATGGAAAATAACTTGAATTCTTGCATGACTAAAAGTAACTTCTCTTTTCCTATATGCTTAATTGATAATTTAGCTGCATATGGAATCACAAGTTCAAAAGTAGATGCTTTGACAACTGGATGTCATTGGCCCATTGTCTCCTGGGATCAATTTGCCAAGTAACTCTAGATCCTTTAGAGGGTCACCCTACCCTCATCTAAAACACACATTCCTTCCATTTACTCGTAATCTCAATTTCACAAGGTTGTACTGAAATCTGGAATTTTCTCCCTTTCTTTTGGCTGAAATTTTTTCTAAATCTCATGTCTTTGTTTCTTTTTCCTCTAGTCATTTCTATGGCCACTATCTAGTACTCATTGAAGAGGGTAAACCATTAGCAAGATATTCATAGATATTGCTTCAGTCGTATGAGCCACACTGTTTTCATAAAATTCTCTTTATAGGCACTGGGGTTTGGTGTTTTTGTGATTTTAATTACAATGTGACCAGTGGAATACAGGGAGGTGCCCTGGCCATGACATAGGTGTACACAAATAAATAGCTTTATGGTTTGGATCCGGAATGTCTCCCAAAAGCCTCATAAACGTTGTGGATTATCTATGGATTTCACGTGCTATTAGAAGATGGAGACTGAGTGGGAGTAGTAAATTCCTGAGCGTGAGGCCTGGAAAGATAAACTCTTGCCCCAGCATCTCCGCAGTCCCTGCTCCTTCACTTGCAATGCCGTGAGCTGCTATTCTCCACCACGCCCTTCCACCACTTCCAGCCACCCATGAAAGGACTAAGACCTCCTGAACCTGTGAGCTAAAACAAACGTTTCCTCGCTTAAGTTGGGAGTGTCAGGTATTATGTCCCAGCAATAACGACAACAAAAAAAATGTAACTGAGACAGATACCTAGGTCACTTTCTGCTTTAGCAGGTATCTGTTGACACAGTAATTTTTCTGTGGCAAAATGAAAGTATACATTATGATCTATACTTTCCTACTTAGCCAACTCCTGTGTATGTACTGTACAGATCTGCCAGATCGTAGCAATTTACCATACTGCTTTGGATCTCAGTTTTACAGCAATAAACATCGGGGCCAGAGTTGGAATGCTCTGAGTAGTTCTCCCCACCCCCATGCCTTACTCTCCCTCCTTGGAAACCACCAAGCTTTATTTTGGTTTCTTTGGTCATTCCAAGCAGTTCTTAATATGTATTTACCACATAATTACATGTTCCTGACAATGTGTAAGGTTGTAAAGCATGTTTATTAATTTTGTGTAAATAGTGTCATATGGCACATGTCCTTTTCCACTGTAATTTTATGATTCAACATTAGGTTTGTGAGCTCCTTACCTTCCAATAGGTATAGATCACATCCATTTATTGCTTTACAGTAGTCGGTGGCATACGAAATTTCTATTCTGCTTTTCATGGACATTTCAGCTGTTTACAATGTTCTGCTATTAAAAATATGGCCGCAGTTAACATTCTTGTACCTATTTCCCCCCAAAAAAATCTATGTTTTAGTATGTTTTCATGATACACAATAGTTATATTCAACTTGAATTCATTTACACACATATAGCATCTTGATCATTTTCATTTCTTCCCCTCTCCCTTTCCGCAAACCCGTCTTCCTTTCTCTCATTGGACTTTTTTGCTTACTTATACTTTGGGTTGCTCATATTAGAGAAATAGAGAAATCATGCAATATTTAATCTTCTAGGTCTGATTGTACCTGTCTTTTTTGCATAGCTATGGATGTCAGTAGAATGTGCGCCTAAGCACAGAATTTGAAAAATAAACAGGTTTTATTTAACTTTGCTAGGCACCTGTTTCTCGCAAGCCAGAACCTGTGGAAGGTGCAATCTTCCACAGTGATGGCCAGCACGGAGAGGAACCCGAACAGCAGGCTGCCTGCACTGCTCTACTCTCCTTCCTCTGACAGTCATGTTTGTAGTGTCAGAGGCATCCTTCCAAACAGGCTGCCAAAGCAGGCTGGGCAATTATAGAGAAAGCGCTAAGTAGAGAGATGGCAACAGAGATGAAGAGAGAGATACAGTGATTGTTCTCTCTCTGTAATAAAGTATATTCAGCAATTCCTAAAGCTGACCCATACCAAGAAACCCCAAAGTACTTACAAGTACCCAGGATCATGTTAAATTATTTTACTTAAAAAGTCATTTTGTTCCTCTTCATGACAAGCTGACTGCAATATAGAAAAATGATCCTAGTGAGCTGCTATGATCACTCACAGACCCAGCCAGGACTCCCGGGAAACTTTGAGACATTAATGGAAAAGACAAGTCCTACATTACTACATGGGGCACGAGGCCAGCCAAGCCGTGGTTAATTACTACTAAGTTGATGCCTTCTATAATGAGGGTCAAAGGAAGTACAGCAACCTATATCAACTGCACTCTGTAATGTGCAGCAAGTGAAACTACCACCTAATTTTCAGAGAGATTGCATAAGAGTTACATTTCCAAGACTACACCACACCTTGAAGCGAACAAGTTTTTCTGTCGAAACTAAACTCACCCATTCACGTTATTCTGCAAGAAGGATTACTCTACATTTTAGAATTATGTTTCTATTATACAACATTCGTATTGTTGAGTGCAAATGGAATGCAACAAGACATTGTAATTATATGGTTACCATGTAAAAATATCACTAAATCACATGGGAAAGTATCTTAAATAAAAGATCATAATGGAAAGAATAACTAAACCCAGGAAGACATTTTTATCTGCGTTTGAAAACACTGTTCAGAAGGCAAAGGGGAACTCACAAGTGCCCGAGGCAATGCACGAATCAGCACAAGTTGAAAGCCTCACGGTGATTGATTTTTGATCAATCCGTGTTGGATTTGTAATTACAATTTTAAGGAACGTCTTTCTAGGAAAATTGCTGAGTTCCCCAGAAAGTTTCTCACATCACTCAGTGCATGCAGCAGACATTTAGTACAAAAGACATCAGGGTTCAGTCTTCACAAATTTAATTTTCAGATTTAAGGTATCTCTATACACTGCTGCAGCTGGCAATCTTATAATCTCGAGTCATTTTATTAATCTGATTAGCCAAGTATAACTATTAGAGAACAGTCAAGTTGATGAAACAAATTCCCATATCCTCAAAATTATTTTTAAAAATCTCATAAAACTAAAAACAAGTATGTCGTCCAAAAAAATAAAAAAAAAAACCTCATCATAATGGGGACTTCAGACAAGGTGGAGACCAAGTAACAACACTACTCAAAGGCTCATTGTAGTCTCATTCAGACAGTTGCGATATAGGTAAAAACTGCCAGCTCAACTTAGCTAAGACAGGGAGAAGAGCTCCAGGAATGAAAAGTAGGTGATGAGATGATTGGAAACCCCACTGACGCATCAGTAGCTGGAGCAAACACCAGCTCAGGAAGCTGACCCAGGCTGCCCGGGCAGGGCCGTGAGCTGCTGGCATCCACAGACTGAGGTAAGTCCAGAGCCAGGAGCCACACAAGATTAAACTTGGATTCAGGAGACATGGGAACTGACAGAAGCTGGTAGCCCCAGCCTCCAGAAACAAGCCTGCAGGTAGTGCAAACTGCAAACACACAGCCAGCGTCCCCTAGGAAAGGTTTCCCAGAGCTCAGACCAACTTGAGAGAAGCCACACTCAGCAGCTATAATAGGCACTGATGTGAGCAAGAGCCATTGAAAAACAGAGCCCGAGTTTGAACTGTTTATGGGAAAAGAAGGCACCATCAGTCCACGTATCAGAAATTTGGGGGACACTTCTAATCAGTATCCGTGAAGAAACTGGCACAAGAGACTGTAGAGAAGAGAGAAAGGCTACTGATTTCCTGAATGGCTCAGGTGGTGGGGGCACCTCAGAGGGCAAAGAACCCCACCGTCCCCTTGGAAGAGGGAAGCGAGGACAGCTTGCCCACGCTCCCAGCCGCCACTTGGCAGAGAAAAGCAGGCACTCCCTGTGCTAGCAGTGAGGACTTGCTTCTACTACGCAGTGAAGCCCAGGCTTAGGGGTGACGTCACTGCAGCAAAGTAATCTTTTTGACTTGCAAATTTGACTTTATCTCCCCCACCTTAATTCTCTGCTTGCCGCCCCCCCCCCCCACCCAGCACTGAGTAATTTCCTCTTTGTTTGCCCTTCATCGGCCCTGGGAACGCGCTGCCTCTGCTTTTTTCCACTAATAGTCTTACTCATTTGTGAAGACGCATCTCAGAGGCCACCTGTGATTGGCCCACTGAAACGCACTACTTCCCTGAGTTATCTGTGTCTTGTCAATGCCTTTAGGGCAGTATTAATTTGGGGAGTTTTTTTTTTTTTCCTTTTATCTGCTCCAATTACAATGAAGCACTTGCATCTTACTCACAATTGTGTTCCTGGTGCTTACAGAAGCCCCTCGGACACACCAGGTATCAACTTCAGTGGTTTTTTAAATTGAACTTAAAGTAGATGTGGTGACACATGCATTACGGGAAGCTGAGGCAGGAGGATTATGAATTCCACCTGAGGCTGTGCAAGTTAACAAGTTCAAAGCCAGTCTGGAACACAGAGGAACACTGTCTCAAAATAAGAAGCAATAAATAAATGAAAAGCTGGGATGTAGCCCCAAGGCAAAGGCCCTGGGTTCAATTCCCACTAACACACACACACACACAAAAGAAATGAACTTGAGATGTCTACATATCAATGCACCGATGGAACTGGGGTTAACAAGGAAAATGTAATTTTTTAAACTTTCAATGCCATTTGGCTTGGGACCACATTAGAACTCACAAAACTATACAGCCTGAAATGTGGAGTTGAATACTCTAACCTAGTGGTTTCTCAATGTTACCATGGATCTGAGCCATCTTAGTGCATGTTGAAGTGCAGACTCTGGTCCAGGTGCTCTGGGACAAGCTGTGCACTTCTCACAAGTTTCCAGGCAACTTGGCAGATTAGGTCCATCAGCCACAGATGCAGCAGCAATAGCCCAACTCAACCTACCAATCAAATACCTGAGTTATAGCTTGAAACATGGGGTGACGGTCAGTAAGCAAACACATGGGAGAGGAACTTTCCGTAATTTCTCTTAGGGCAGCTGGAGGGCTCACAAGAGCATAGCTAGCAGGTCTCTACTGCCTGTTACTGATCTAGAGTTCCTGTTGTGGCTGTAGCTGGGGATGGGGTTCTGCATTTCTAGCAAGTTCCAAGTAGACTAGTGCTGGAAGCTCAGAGACCATGTTTGCAGAACCATCGCTTTAAGAAGCACCCTGAAGCCACAGCAAACAACGATCAATTTAATTTACTCATATTCAGTACTGGAACTAAGGATTGACCTCAGAGTCTTCACGCTGAGCCACATCCCTAGCCTATTTTAATTTCTGATTTTGAGGCAAGTTCTTACTAAGCCAGTAAGTTGCCCACGCTGAGCTGGATCTTGTGATACTCCCGTCTCAGTCTCCCAGAAAGATGGAATTATAGCCCTGTGCCACTAGGCCTGGCTCAGTATAACCGTAACAGCCCGAGACCCAACTGATCACACAAGTGACACCAGATCAACACATTGCAGCACCTTGGAACCATGTGAGAGTAAGTTGGTGGCCCATTAGACCAGGTATGATTGAAAAATGTGGTGTTTAAATTATTTTTTTAATCATTACTATAAAAGAACACATTGCTGAAATAGCCCCTCAAAATTCTCCCTCTCTGTTCAGGCACATTTAGCCCATTGTTCTTATCCCTTCCTGAAGCAGTTCTAAAAATCCTATTGCATGCGTGTCTTCAGCTGCACTGTTGTGGCTGACTCAATGTCCTGAGTCCATTCATGACCTTTACCTTTCATGGTCATGTTGACTTTGAGGAAAAGCCAGAAATCATACAGCACCAGGTAGGGTACCTAAGGGGGATGAGGACACACAGCCACATTTTTATGTACCTACCTTTCCATTGGGTGGCAGTCACCACCTTTTGATCACGCCTAGTAACAACACTCATGGAAGAGGACTTCCGGAACCGCTTTGAAAGTGGCAAGAGCAATAGGATAAGTGTGTTCGAAAGGAGGGGGAGACTTTAGTGGGGGTCATGCCAATACGTCTTTTACTGTGTCAAAATATTTTGATTTAAACATACACTCTATGGTTTGGTCCACCCTTGTATTATAGCTGCTTCCCCAAGAGAGCCCTCTGGAGGAAGAGCACGCAGATCTGCCTTCTATCCTGAGTCTTGATCCAGTGATCTACACACACCGAGAAGTTACTGAAACTGCCCAAGCCTCAATTTCTTCAAAATGTCTGTACTTCAAGAGCCACTTGAAGGACCACGTCTGCTAGCCCCCATTGCCCAGGCCCCAGTACCATACGAGACTTTGGAATCTTGACTAAAACAATGCTGCTGGCCTGTAACCTAGTACTTTGGGAGGCAGAGGCAGGAAGATCGCAACTTCAAGCTCAGCTTGGGCAACTTACCAAGATCCTGTCTCAAAATCAAAAATCAAAATGGGCTGTGGGTATTTCTCAGTGTGAAGGCCTGGGCTCCACCCCCAGTATCACAAAAATACAAAACAAATAAAAATCAATGCTAGTGCCTCTGTATTTAACAAGGCTGCCCTTCTTGAGGTCAGGAATGAGTTCCAATGATGTTTATTCTTCAACAGCCAGAGATACCCCTCGTTAATGGCAAATAGCACGTATTAAACAAATGTTTACTGTAGAATGAACAAAAGTAGTAAACCCTGGGATCCAGGAGCCTCTTAGGATGTGGCTTTATGCTAATTTGCTGCCTTGAAATGTCATTAGAATAGATAACCCCACTCAGTAGCGCTGGGTATCAAACAATCATAATTCAATGCTTAATACGACTCTGGAGAGGAATGCATAGTCACACAGCTGAGCTATAAGTGATTTTGAAAACTTTTTCTGATTTAACGATACAATTATTTTTGTGCAGGTGGGTATTTTTTACTACTGCTCTTTAGGGCCACCTTTATTAAGAACAGTATTCTTACAGGGCCTCACTTTTATAAACAAACCATGTCTTTTATTGTTATAAGAATTTTCATTAAGAAAAGAAACTTCTGCACTTAGAGCGTTCTTTTTAGGTATAAGAAGTTAATTTTTAGTTAGGTAGGGTCACTTTACTGCTAATTGTCTTAGCTACTTTTTCATTGCTGTGACTCAATATCCGACACCCACAAACTCAGGAAAGGAAAGGTTTATTTTAGCTCACAGTCTCGAAGGTCACAGTCCATTCAGGGGTGGCCGGCAACAATCGAAGTACATGGCAGAGAGAGAGAGGTGGAGGCAGCTTCCCCGGACAAACAGGAAGACAAGCTGAGGCTAGTTGAGACTAGTCCCAGTCCTCCAGGAAGGCAGGTGCAGCTTATGTATCCTTTCAGGTCTACGCCCAGTAACCAGCCCCTCCTGCATCCAGGTGTGGCCACTACACACCGTTAATCCTAACTCACATGCCTTTAGTCTTAACTGTAATCCACCTCTCCAGACTAGGCCCCAATCCACCAACATCACATGGTTCCACAGACAATTCATAACATTAAGACACCTGAGACTTTGGGTGACACTCCAGATCCTAACCACAACACAGTCCTGCTTCCCATCTGAAGCTTCTTGAGCCTGGCCTTTCCAATCCACACTTCTATCAGCTTTCTGGTCTTCTGACCTCTGACCAGAATCTCCCCTCAAGCTCGGCTCAGAGCACTCCAAGGCTTCTCCAGGTTGCATCCCCAAACTTTTCCAAATTCCTTCTACAAACCAGTTCCAAAGACTTCCAAGCCACATCATCAGGTAAAGTACAGCGACAAGCTCATTCTCGGTACCAATACTGTCTTAGTTACTTTTTCATTGCTGTGACTCAATACCCGACACCCACAAACTTAGGAAAGGTTTCTTTTAGCTCACAGTTTCAGATGGTCCCAATCCATTCAGAGGCGGC